>JANAVB010037819.1:22138616-22337679 GCA_029216955.1 Iris pallida | reverse complement strand
GGATGGTACGGTCTGGAGGCATCAACGGAGTTGGAAGGAAAGGGAGGGGTAGGGGTCGAAGTGTCCCCACGGGAAGAAGCAGGCCGGTGGACGACAGTCGACCGACGTAGGGGAAATCGAGGGACGCAACCACGGGGAAGAATAGAGAGGGGTGATTCTCAAGCACAAGGGGGGAGAGGGATATGTGTCAAACCTATGCAAAACGTTCAGGCAACAACAAAAATATGGGTGAAACGGCAAGATCATAATGGGCGAACTGAAGCAAGGGAGATGTCTGGGAGTCAACGAAAAGGGAAGGAGGTGCAGCGAGCAGGTGAAGAACATAATCCTCTGATCCAGTCACGGGGAACAGGGGAAGCGGCTACAGGGGCTTGGTCGAAACCAATGTCATGGGCGGAGGTGTGCAGACCAGCGGCGGTCCAGGAAGAAGTCGATCTGCAATACATAGAACCGAGTGTGATCAACGGGGTCAAGGTGGTCGAGATAAATGTAGATGATTTGCAAGAGATAATGGAGTACTGGAAGAACACCCTAGTGCTTTATGTTATGGGTAATAGACCCTTCTACGGACAACTACGGGCCTTCGCATACAGAGTATGGCGTCCTAAAGGTGCAATGGAGGTGTTTTCCCGAGAAAATGGGTTTTACTTTATAAAGTTCGCTCTTGAAGAAGATTTTGAGCGGGTGCTTGAGGGCGGTCCGTGGACGTTTGACGGCAGGTTGGTGGTTCTTAAACGTTGGCGACCGGATATTAATTTTGAAAAAGATAGACTATCAACGGTGCCAGTCTGGTACGCCTGCCATGGTTGTCCCGCAATTATGGAGTATACCCTCAATAATAAAAATGGCTAGAATGATTGGGACCCCTATTCGTACGAATTTCCCCACAGCTACGACGACTCTCATATGCTAGGATATTTGTTGAAATCTCTGTGAACGCCCCCTTGTCAAGAACGATAGAGGTGGTCATGTCGAATGGTGAACGGCTGAAACAAGATGTTGATTATAAGTGGGTCCCTCCCTCTTGTGAACACTGCAAATGCTTCGGGCACATAAGAGACCAGTGTCAGGTTCCATTAGAGAATATGGAGAATATGTATCCTAAAAGTGATATAGCAGAAGGTGGGCAAATTAATGTAGCAGACACAATGGGAAAGGAAGATGAATCAGGCATGGTAGCCGAGTACACAATGGAGGAAAACCGGCAGGAACAAGAGGGACCAATCGCATCCGTGTTAGGGAAGAGGAATGGTCGAGAGACGCCCACAGAAACCATAAATAACCCTGATTTGGCCATTATATTGTTTAATGGTCAACGAACTAAAGTAGAAGGTGGAAGCGGAAGGGGCGACGCCAACAACAGATGGAGGAGGAAGCAAGCAGTGGAACACATAGTCAGAGTCGAGCGGCCAAGAGACCGTCCACAGCGAGTGGTAGTAGGAATGCTCCAATTCATGAAGTCGATAATATGAATGGCAGATAGGAGATAACTACAGAGATGGAGAAGCATCAACTCTTGCATAATGACCTCACTCTAAAAAATCCAAACTGGAATAGGCTATTACAGGATTGGGCAGCAAAGGAGAAAATGAGTAAGGAACAGGTGGAGATAAACATAGCCTAGGGGGCTCTCCCAATCGGTCCAAGGGAGAGTCTACGACTCAAGAAGGATAATGTAACTTGTTAGTTAAATGTCGATCTTATCATGGAACGTTCGGGGAGCGAATTCCATTGGTAGGTGGCGTGAGATTTTGATTGTGATTCGTAACCAGAAATGTACTATTGCTTTGATCCTGGAAAGCAAGCTGAAGGTTCTACCCAAGATTACTAGGAGAATACCGCATCATTGGGATGCTATACACAATCTGGAGCTGTATGGAGTAGCTCAAATTTTGGCGATGTGGGACACGTGTGTTTGGACAGCCCAGGTATATTTCCTATCCGAACAATTGATAGTTATAGAATGTACTAATAAAGGGGGCCTGAAAGTGGCAGTAGGAGCTGTATATGGGCATAATGATCGTCGGAGAAGATACCAATTATGGAGAGACATCAATCAGTTCACTGTTGGGATGGATGAGCAGAGTCCATTACTGTTGTGCGGTGATTTTAATACGATGCTTGCTAAGAACGAGAAGCGATGAGGAAGACAAGTCCCCGCAGAGATATTGGTCGACTTATAGAACTGTCTATTGAGCTCCGGCCTCCACTGCCTAGCCAGGACGGGACATATCTGGTCTTAGAGCAACAACTCAGCTACCAACCGGGTCGTGTGCCAACTAGACAGGGCCATATGCAACGCGGCTTGGCTTGGCATGTTCCCAACTTGTCGGGCGGACGGGCTACCCAGTAGGACAAGCGACCATACTCCCATATTGGTACACGTGCAAGAGACGGCTAGGAGCCGAAGATGACCTTTTTGCTTCTGCAATGCATGGCCGGAGATGGAGGGATACGAAGAAGCAGTCACCCAAGGGTTCCAATCAATCTGTACAGGGAATATACAATTCCAAATTGTCCAAAGGCTGCGCATGTGAAGAGAAAAATCAAGACGTAGAACAAAACCCGGCTGGCTCGTCCCCTTGGTACAGCGGAGATAGAGTTAGAAGAGTTACAACGTGATCCGCTGAACGTAGAACTTGCTACCAGAGAAGGTGATTGTCACAACCCGTACCCGCTTTTTGGACGCGAGCTCGTGAGCAAGCCAGCTACGTATCGAACGGACTCCAGCCCGACTCGAGTACGTATAAGCTATCAAGGTCATGGTATCATGGCTAATATGGTAAACTGCAGTGTATCTCAATTCACAAGAATATATAAGACAAGAATGAACAATTATGGGTCATAGCCTGCAGCCCATTAGTATATTGTCCTATTAGACTCCAAGAATGATATGAGTCTATAAAATAAGCAGAATATATCATGGCATGGAATATAAAGTACGAGAGGATAATAAAGAAATATCACAAGTAAATACTTGTATCCCTGCAGGTGTAATTGTAGAAGCATGAAAAAGAAGGGATCTTACTTTTAATCCCACATCGGAAAGGAGAATAAAAGAGGTCTCATTCCACTCTATATATAGAGCCCTCTTGTCTCCTTTGAAAAGGGCACCAAAAAAAAGGGGAGCCCGTTATCCAGGGAGCCCGTTCGAGCCACAAAAAGTTGCAGCAGTTCTTCTCTTCGTCTGGAATGGCTGTAAGTTCTTCACTCGCTGTCATGGCGAAGATAATTTAGACTCTGAGTACTATGCTCCCCAGCAGGCTGGTACGAAGAAGTCCAAGGCGGCACGGGCCATTCGCCTCAAACGTGCTATGCCAACGGCAAACCAGAAGCATGCGCTCACAATCATGCACACTGCTGATGGTAAGCTGTACAAGGTTGACTCGGGTGCTTCTGCGCCAGAAATGAGCCGACCTTCAAAGTCCTTGTCTCGCTTGGGCGCATCTACTGCGTTCGCAACCAAGTCGAGCAAGGCAAACCCTATGGTCTTGAACTCCCGTGCCTCCACTGGTTGTGCGTCCGAGGTTCGTTCAGGTCACTTTAAGTGCTGTACCCCTACTGTTGATCTGAGCGCCTGTTTGGTGTTAGATCAAGGGGCGCAGCATTCACTTGACCACCCCGATGCTTGGCCTTACCATGCGCCTGATGGGGGTGTAAAGGTGGCACTCTCACTTGACCACCCCGGTGCTTGGCCTTGCCATGCGCCTGATGGGGGTATGAAGGTGGCACTCTCCTCTAACAATTTGCGTAATGTGATCATTCACAAACGCCGATCAGGAGAGCCGACCGACAAGCATAATACGCCCCTCACAGGGCACACTTGTGCTACGGTCGTCCTCAACTGCTGCTGCCACAAGACAGTGGATCCACCACCAAGGCAGTCTGTGTTCCAACAGTTGTAACATGTTGTGCCTGTCTTCCAGCGCATCACTTCGCCCCGTTAGAGTGAATCACTTCCTCGTCAATGCACAGGCGCATCTACCAGCCTGGGGCTCTTATCTTCTGAAGGAGTTCACCGTGAAAGCTTCTTCGAACAAGGAGAACCATCACCCACAGTACAACGTCTTGCCAATGAGGAGGATCAGTCGAATCCATCTTTGTCGAAAAGTCAAGGGAGAGACAACAAAACTCTCTCAAACTATTGCTATTCATAGGCCAGGGCAAATCAAACCCATGCGCCAAGTGGCAACCTTTCCAAAGTTAGTGCAATGAAATTGTATTCATGATGATGAATTCATCGCTTTGAATTCAGCTAAGTCAGAGAGCCATTAATGACTCGAAGAACTCAACAGACGGACCAATGAAGACCGCGCATCATACAGACGCGCCTATCAGCACCAAGCGCCTTATGAGGATGTGCCCCCATGCGCCTAGTGGAACATAGATCGATGCGCCCACTCAAAGGCCCATCATCCGTCAAGAACATTAAATACTGAAGTCTGACATAGTTGGCAGCACGTCCCCCGAGGACTGAACGATTGACAGCTTTTTCAGAAGATGAAGCGTCGCCGACGTCAGCATCATCATTACTCTCCTCCGACGGTTACAAGCCACGTGGCCGCCCAACCATCTCGTATGCGCCTCCGTAGCCATGCGCCTAAATCTTCGTATGCGCCTCAAAAGCCATTCGTCTCAGACTTTTCTCTGATCCCTAAAGACAGAAGTCAAGTCACTACTAAAGCCTCGCATGTGCCCCAAAAGCCGTGCGCCCAGACTGGTTCGTGACTCCTAAAGGTTACAAGCCAAAGTCTCCGCATGCGCCCAATCTCAGGCGCATCCTATCATATCACTCTCCACCAAATTCGAGATCTTCGACCCATGGACCTACGACACATGTCTTTTGACTTGATTCAGCCTATAAAGGGGTGTTAATCACCCAAGATCTCAGCAACTGAAAGATCCTCTCCATTGCTACGTGTCAGCTCGGCCGTAACCCACAAAGGCAACATAAAAGGTTCAACTCCTCAATCAGATCGCATCGCCCATGCGCCTCCATCAGCAACCACTACGTGGCATCCCCGCGTATAGGCGCATCCTACATATGCGCGTATGAGCGACCAGCCTGTAAAGCTATAAATAGAGGGATCACTTCCTTCTTACACACACATCGTACAACCACCGATATAGATATACAAAGAGGCAGATACAGACACTCAACGTCTTCTTCCTCTCCGTAAGCTCCAGCACCCAGAGCAACTCAGATATTCAGAGAACCGAGAACCGTCGTCAGATCATCAACGGAGTCAACGCATTACCACTCGCTCCATCGGCACAAGGGACCCAGATAAACAAAAGTGTACTCCTAGAACTACGTCTAAGTTCTACATTGTAATACTGTTATGTTTGTAATTGAAATTTACAATCAAAAGATTTTAATGGCAAACAAGCTGGCGACTCTGCTGGGGACCACTTTCTTATCTACCGAGAAAGCTGTGTCGTAATTCGACGACGTGAAGGTGGGCTCATCCCACAAGACGCTGGTCGTACGCCTCAATCAACAGGCGCATGAGGAGTTCATCTCTAAAGGCAGTGTGAGTCCTTCGAAGCGGCTACCGAAGCCGAAGAAAACTCGCCAAGTCTGGGTGCACAAAGTCGACGCCTCCGGCACCACCACTGAAGGGGATGCGCCATTGCAGCCTTTCCTTCCCGCTGACGTCCTCAGCAACCAAGATGCGCCCACCGGTGCAGCGCATCTCTCGGGGAAACGTACGGCTGACCACATCCTCCAGCCATCTCCCTTTCAGGCGAGGAAGATGCGTCGACGGAGCAGGGACGCAGCTAATGCCCTGCGCATCACCTCTGATGTACCATAGAAGGTCTCTGTCTTTGACAGACTCACTCGCTGTAGTGGCGAGGAGAATTTGGATTCTGAGTACTATGCACCCCAGCGGACTGGTACGAAGAAGTCTAAGGCAGCACGGGCCATGCGCCTCAAACGTGCTATGCCGGCAGCAAACCAGAAGCATGCGCTCACAATCATGCGCGCTATGGATGGTAAGCTGTATAAGGTCGACTCGAGTGCTTCTGTGCCGGAAATGAGTCGACCTTCAAAGTCCTTGTCTCACTTGGGCGCATCTGTTGCGTTCGCAACCAAGTCGAGCAAGGCAAACCTTGTGGTCTTAAACTCCCGCACCTCCACTGGTTGTGCGTCTGAGGTTCGTTCAAGTCACTGTAAATGTTGTTCCCCTACTATTGATCTGAGCGCCTGTTTGGTGTTAGATCAGGGGACACAGCATTCACTTGACCACCCCGGCGCTGGCCTTGCCATGCTGTCACGCCCCGATTCCGTCGAATCGATAGTCGTCCCCCGGGCGTGATGCCGTGCGAACCTAAGTTGCGTTCGCACAAGGCATAGTCATAAGGTTATCCGAAACACAACATCAAATTAGAGTACACAGAGAAATTGAATAACACATTTGAAATGGAAATAGACTTTTCATTGATAATATGAACTTTACATAGACTTCTTTTTACAATCATTGCCGCACGGGCTACAACATGACTTCGACTTACAAAAATGAACGCCGATGAGATAGTCGTTCCATACATTACACCCTTTTATACAAGTAAAAACCAATACATATTTCCACCTGCTATGGCGGGAAGTCGAGTCATCATTTTTCTTTGGACTGATGTGCGGTCTTCTTCAAAAGGAAATCCAAAAAACAAGCCTTCACACGGACGAGGCTTCAAAAGAGTTCACGCCGTCTTGAGCTCTAGTTGGCACGCCCTTCGTGGTTCGGGATACCTGCGTGGAGAGCGAGGATCAGTACATTACACTTTGTACTGGTGCGTGGCTATTTAAATTCCAAGCTCTCATTTGGTTGAAGAGTTTATATGACATTAGAGTATGAATATTTCTAGCCATCCTAATGAATTTCCAAACAAGTAATGACAAGCATAGTGAACTTTACGTTGGAACTTACCCCGGCGGACCGCGTCGCGCCTTATGAAACTTACCATGTTCTTTCCTTTCAATTATTATCTTTTGCATATTAAGTGCTATACTTCATGTGTTGGTCACTGGCTCCCAGAGCCATTGTGGACTCCTTTTTGCTTTGATTAGACGAGGTCCTTTCAGCGCGAGTAGCGAGCCCCGCTGTAAGTCCTCGCCTAACGTTGTGCCCAGCACAGCTTTTGTATTTGTTTCCTTTCTTGGCCGCAACGGTCCCGTGGCCCCGGGTTGCCGTTCGGGAAAACTCTACCTTGTCGACAAGTTGTCCAATGACCGTGCAAAGACCATTTTCTTCTTCTTTTTAGTTATTAAGACATAGCCTACCATTCTTTTTGAAAACTCATTTCATTTTCCCGTGTTCGTGCCTTTCGTGCCTTTTGTGCCTTTCGTGCCTTTGCATTTATCTTTTTATTCGTATCAACACTATCGATTTTGCTTAAGAAGGGGGTCGAGAAGAGAAGGGTCAGCCACTCACCTTGAGTTTACCTTGTCGAGCGAACTTGTTGGTCGCGCTAGACGTCGCCTACGCGATTACCTGAAATCGCACAAGCAACCGATTAGAACACTGCATTATTCAAAGAGTTCGATAGGAAATGCGAGTTCGAAATGCAAGCCATGAAAACCATCAAAAACATCCACGAAACGCATTCAGAAAACAAAGCCAAAACCAACGCAAGCGGCGTGAAAAGCAGAGCAACGGGAGGTCTCTCCAGACTCAGCCGCAGAGTCAATCCTCGAGGCGCAACCCGCTGAATATGGGACTTGGTTCCGAAGAAGACATTCCATAACGAGGAATGGATCTTAATTCAACCGTTCCCGTTCGATCGACTCGGTCGATCCCGACCTATCGGTTCCGGCCGAATCGATAGCGACAGTGTTCCTTTCTCGTGCACCCCGTGGACAGAGTACGGGGCACGATGTAGGGACGGGGCACTACACCATAACCAACTAAGAAAAAGTTTCGTCCTCGAAACTTAAGAATAGAACCTACCTCTATGAAAATAATGAAGGAAACTTTTCCCTCATCTCTGACTCGAGTTCCCATGTCGACTCCTCTGCCGCATGGTTCCTCCAGAGTACGCGGACGAGAGGGATCGCCCGATTTCGAAGTAACTTATCCTTGCATTCTAAAATTTGGACTGGCGCTTCGACGTAGGATAAGTCAGACTTCAGCTCTAGCTGGCTAAAATCCACCACGTGGCTAGGGTCGTGCACGTACTTCCGCAGTTGGGAGACGTGGAAGACATTGTGTACACCTTCAATCGCCGGTGGTAGGGCAATCTTATAGGCTACGGGGGCGACCCGCTCGAGTATTTCGAACGGCCCAACGAATCTCGGACTCAGCTTCCCCTTCACGCCGAACCGAGTAACTCCACGCATGGGTGACACCTTCAGGAACACGTGATCGCCTACACAGAACTCAAGCGGTCTTCGATGGGTGTCAGCATAGCTCTTCTGCCGACTCTGTGCAATCTTTAATCTTTCCCGAATTAGCTTGACCTTCTGCACCGTCTGTTCTACCAGCTCCGGGCCGAGTATCTGCCGTTTCCCGACTTCATCCCAGCAAATGGGCGATCTGCACTTCCGACCGTACAAGGCTTCATACGGCGCCATTTGGATGCTGGACTGGTAGCTATTGTTATATGCAAATTCCGCCAATGGTAAGTGGACGTCTCAGCTTGATTTGAAGTCGATTGCGCAGAGCCGTAGCATGTCTTCGAGAATCTGATTAACGCGCTCTGTTTGGCCGTCGGTCTGTGGATGGTAAGCTGAACTGAACTGCAACTTGGTACCCAGCGCCGACTGAAGGCTACTCCAGAATCGCGACATGAACCGTGAATCCCGATCAGAGACGATGGATACTGGAACTCCGTGCAGCCGTACTATCTCGTCAAGATAAATCTGCGCCAGCCGATCAACGCTCCAAGTAACTTTAATGGCAATGAAGTGCGCCGACTTGGTTAATCGATCGACGATGACCCAGATGGCGTCGCTCCCCCGTGGTGTCTTCGGCAGGCCAACAATAAAGTCCATCGTGACATGATCCCATTTCCATTCTGGAATGGCAAGGTTCTGCATCTCCCCGCCCGGTCGCTGATGCTCAGCTTTCACCTGCTGACAGGCCATGCATTGTGACACGAAGAGCGCCACATCTCTCTTCATCCCGTGCCACCAGAAAGTCGTGCGGAGGTCCTTGTACATCTTGGTACTGCCTGGATGCAAGGTATATTTCGCGTAATGCGCCTCCGACATAATCTCCTTTCGTAGTTCAGAATCATCCGGAACACATAGTCGGCCATTCAATCGCAGCGCGCCGGTCTTGTCTTCCGCAAAGTCGGTCACACTACCTGTTGAAATTCGCTCGTGCATTTTCTTCAGGTACGGATCATCCTTCTGAGCGGCTATGATCTTTTCCAACAAACTCGGCTCTAACTGCAGCTGCGCCAACCGTATATCCCTGAATCGAACCCGGAGATCGATGCCCATTTCTTCGAGATCTTGTAGTAGTCTGCGGTCGATGGATAGCGAGGTAAGGTATTTCCGACTCAGAGCGTCCGCCACCACATTTCCCTTGCCCGGAGTGTAGTCGATCGTCAAGTCATAGTCCTTGATTAGTTCGAGCCAGCGCCGCTGTCGTAAGTTCACTTCCTTCTGGGTGAAGAGATACTTGAGGCTCTTGTGGTCGGTATAGATCGCGCACGCCACGCCATATAGATAGTGACGCCACAATTTCAACGCGGACACAATTGCCGCTAACTCCAAGTCGTGCGTAGGATAGTTCTTCTCGTGCGGCTTCAACTGTCTGGAGGCGAATGATATCACCTTGTTCCGCTGCATGAGCACACATCCCAAGCCCTGGCCTGAAGCATCGCTGAATATTTGAAAACCCTCTGGCCCATCCGGAAGTGCGAGTATGGGTGCCGAAATCAGCCGCTGTTTTAGCTCCTGGAATGAAGCTTCACAGTCATCCGACCACTCATACACGACTCCCTTTTGAGTGAGGCAAGTTAGTGGCGATGCAATCTTCGCGAAGTCTTTCACGAAGCGTCGATAGTATCCCGCCAAACTAAGAAAGCTTCTAATCTCGCTAGCAGACGCAGGCCTCTTCCAATCAGCAACGGCTTCCACTTTCTTCGGGTCGACTGTAATGCCTTCGGACGAAATGATGTGACCAAGGAAGGATACGCTGCTGAGCCAAAATTCGCACTTACTCCGCTTCGCAAATAGCTGGTTCTCTCGAAGTGTCTGGAGCACGGTCCGCAGATGTTCTGCATGCTGCGCCCTGTCTTTCGAGTAGATGAGAATGTCGTCAATAAAGACTACCACAAATTTATCAAGGAAGGGTCGAAACACCCGATTCATTAGGTCTATGAAGGCGGCAGGGGCGTTCGTCAGGCCGAATGGCATCACCAGGAACTCGTAGTGGCCGTACCGAGTGCGAAAGGCTGACTTTTGCACGTCGTCCGACTTGATCTTGAGTTGATGATAGCCCGAGCGGAGATCAATCTTCGAAAATACCGAGGCGCCTTGCAGTTGATCGAATAAGTCGTCTATGCGGGGCAAAGGATACTTGTTCCGGATGGTGGCCTTGTTCAGCTCTCGGTAATCGACGCACAGACGCATGGACCCATCCTTTTTCTTCACGAACAACACGGGCGCTCCCCATGGTGAAACACTAGGCCGAATAAATCCCCTGTCGAGTAATTCTTGTAACTAGGTCTTGAGCTCCTTCAGCTCAGCGGGGGCTATTCTGTACGGGGCCTTTGAAATCGGTCGAGTATCGGGGAATGTATCGATGCTGAACTCGATCTCTCGGTCGGAAGGCATGCCGGGTAGCTCGTCCGGGAACACATCGGGGAATTCTGCCACAACGTCGGTCTGACCTACGTTTGCACCCTCCTGTCGCATGTCTCAGACGGACGCCAAGTAGCCTTCGCACCCAGAATGCAGCATCCTCCGAGCAGAGATTGCCGAGATCAACATGCAGGTCGACGACGCCTCACCACACGAAAAGCAGAATTCAGGCACTCCTGGTATGCGGAAGGTGACCGTCTTCCTGGCACAGTCTATGGTTGCGTTGCACGGCCCGAGCCAATCCATCCCCAGAATGATATCGAAGTCATTCATGTCTAGGACCATCACGTCCAGACCGATCTTCTGACCGCCGACACAGATAATCCCGTCGATGCAGGCTGAATTAGTGAGTATTGGTGTGCCCGAAGGTGTGCTCACGCTAAGGTTGAGGTCTAATGATACTAACGGAAATTTGTGCTCGGCGACAAAGTCCGCCGCTATAAAACTATGCGAAGCACCTGAATCAAATAGTACGCGAGCAGGCACATTATTAAAACTAAGTATACCTGTCACGACCGTGTCTGAGGCAAGCGCTTCATCTCTAGTCAAGGCGTAGACGCGTCCTTGTGCATTCGGACGCCTGTCTTGATGGTTTGGTTGGGCAAGCGGAGCAGGTCGGGGCGCCTGCACTCGATTCTCCTGACGGTTTTGTTGGGGAGGGACATTATGATTCAGTCGGGGATTCTGGCAGTCTCGGGCATAGTGACCCCTCCGCCCACAAGCATAGCACTCTGCCTTGGCAAAGCAGTGGTCGGTGGTATGCCCAAGCCGATTGCAACTCCTGCATCGTGGTAACGGGTTCTTGCCTTGGTAGCCGCTAGTGTGTGGACGCTTTGACGCGTGATTGTTGCCTCCCGTATAGCTAGGACGTTTGTGATTGGAGTGATGCACAACGTCTTCAGCACCGGAAGGAAGCAAGCTCTCAAGACGGAGAGCGTGATTCAGAGCCTCGCCCGTGGTCATGTACTCCGGGACGCCGACATGCGCACCAATAGATTATCGCAGTCCCACTTCGAACCGTCGCACGCGGCACTCTTCAGTAGGCAGAAACGCACCAGCGAACTTGGACAATTTATTGAACTCTGCGGCGTACTGTTGCACCGTCCTGCTCCCCTGCTTCAATGACATGAATTCATTTTCTTTTGCTTGGCGAACGGCGGACGGAAGGTACTCGAGTTCGAAAGCCTTACGGAACGTGGCCCAAAAGATCGGTGCAGTAGTGTTGTCCGGTCGAATCGCTCGCTTGCGCACGGCCCACCAGTCGTGCGCGTTCAACCGTAGTTGAAGTTGTGCGCAGGCGACTTGCTTTGATTCTTCGATGCCGAGAAGCTCGAAGTGGTCTTCTAGTTCTTCCAGCCAGTCGATCGCAATGGAAGGGCCCTCGGTGCCGCTGAAGGAAATGCGACACGCCTTCTTGAATTCTGACACTTCAAAGTTGTACTTTTTCGGTGCCGCTGGTTGAAGCTCGAGCTCCGCCGTGTCGACTTCAATGGGTGGAATCGCCGGCACGGTGGTAGTAGGCACGGTGACGGTAGGTGCCGTCGCAGAATTTTCGTTGGCCGCGAACGTCTGGACGATCTGTTGCAGGGTATCCATCTGCTTTTGTTGAAGTTTGATGTGCGCGTCGAAGCGAGCTTCGAACTGGGCCTGTCGTTCCTCTACTCGTTGATGTCGGTTCTCGGACTGGTTTCGCTGTGCCTCCATCATGCGCAGCATCCTTTCGATGGTATCGTTAGAAGGTCCGGCCTGCGGACGATGCGAGCTACTAGAGCCGCTGGAAGCGCTCTGTTCTTGCTCGGCCGTGGGTTCCGCCACTTCTGCGATACGAAGGCAACGCATCAGTCTCAAATTATTACGGACTCATTGTATGGAACAACTTATCTCATCGCTGCGTGGTCAAAGGTTTGAAACTCTAGACGCGAGGCCAAAGGATGTAAAGCCTTGCTCTGATACCATTATGTCACGCCCCGATTCCGTCGAATCGATAGTCGTCCCCCGGGCGTGATGCCGTGCGAACCTAAGTTGCGTTCGCACAAGGCATAGTCATAAGGTTATCCGAAACACAACATCAAATTAGAGTACGCAGAGAAATTGAATAACACATTTGAAATGGAAATAGACTTTTCATTGATAATATGAACTTTACATAGACTTCTTTTTACAATCATTGCCGTGCGGGCTACAACATGACTTCGACTTACAAAAATGAACGCCGATGAGATAGTCGTTCCATACATTACACCCTTTTATACAAGTAAAAACCAATACATATTTCCACCTGCTATGGCGGGAAGTCGAGTCGTCATTTTTCTTTGGACTGATGTGCGGTCTTCTTCAAAAGGAAATCCAGAAAACTAGCCTTCACACGGACGAGGCTTCAAAAGAGTTCACGCCGCCTTGAGCTCTAGTTGGCACGCCCTTCGTGGTTCGGGGTACCTGCGTGGAGAGCGAGGATCAGTACATTACACTTTGTACTGGTGCGTGGCTATTTAAATTCCAAGCTCTCATTTGGTTGAAGAGTTTATATGACATTAGAGTATGAATATTTCTAGCCATCCTAATGAATTTCCAAACAAGTAATGACAAGCATAGTGAACTTTACGTTGGAACTTACCCCGGCGGACCGCGTCGCGCCTTATGAAACTTACCATGTTCTTTCCTTTCAATTGTTATCTTTTGCATATTAAGTGCTATACTTCGTGTGTTGGTCACTGGCTCCCAGAGCCATTGTGGACTCCTTTTTGCTTTGATTAGACGAGGCCCTTTCAGCGCGAGTAGCGAGCCCCGCTGCAAGTCCTCGCCTAACGTTGTGCCCAGCACAGCTTTTGTATTTGTTTCCTTTCTTGGCCGCAACGGTCCCGTGGCCCCGGGTTGCCGTTCGGGGAAACTCTACCTTGTCGACAAGTTGTCCAATGACCGTGCAAAGACCATTTTCTTCTTCTTTTTAGTTATTAAGACATAGCCTACCATTCTTTTTGAAAACTCATTTCATTTTCCCGTGTTCGTGCCTTTCGTGCCTTTTGTGCCTTTCGTGCCTTTGTATTTATCTTTTTATTCGTATCAACACTATCGATTTTGCTTAAGAAGGGGGTCGAGAAGAGAAGGGTCAGCCACTCACCTTGAGTTTACCTTGGCGAGCGAACTTGTTGGTCGCGCTAGACGTCGCCTACGCGATTACCTGAAATCGCACAAGCAACCGATTAGAACACTGCATTATTCAAAGAGTTCGATAGGAAATGCGAGTTCGAAATGCAAGCCATGAAAACCATCGAAAACATCCACGAAACGCATTCAGAAAACAAAGCCAAAACCAACGCAAGCGGCGTGAAAAGCAGAGCAACGGGAGGTCTCTCCCGACTCAGCCGCAGAGTCAATCCTCGAGGCGCAACCCGCTGAATATGGGACTTGGTTCCGAAGAAGACATTCCATAACGAGGAATGGATCTTAATTCAACCGTTCCCGTTCGATCGACTCGGTCGATCCCGACCTATCGGTCCCGGCCGAATCGATAGCGACAGTGTTCCTTTCTCGCGCACCCCGTGGACAGAGTACGGGGCACGATGTAGGGACGGGGCACTACACATGCGCCTGATGGGGGTGCGAAGGTGCCACACTCCTCCAACGATCTGCATAACGTGATCACTCACAAATGCCGATCAGGAGAGTCGACTGACAAGCACAATGCGACCCTCACAGGCCACACTTGTGCTGTAGTCACCATCAACTGCTGTTGCAAGGCAGCAGTTCCACCAAGACAGTCGGTGTTCCAGCGGCTGCAATCATCAACACCCCTCCGACGTCGCCTCGGGAAGAAGGTGTCAATAAAAGAGGAGCCAGAACTAAAGGTTGCTTCATGCAACATAATATCTAACTCTTCGTCAGTCCGAAAGGCGACTGGCAATTCCTCGTCCTCGTCCAAGAGCCGGCCGAGGAAAACCAAGACAACTGTTCCGTCCTCCGGAGTGTTTGAAGGCACTCGGAGGAGAAAGAAGATCTTGGAGGAAGCTGGGGGTAGTCAAGCTCTTGTTGATCCTCCTTCTGAAGACGAAGATGTCCTCCAGAGCACAGCTGGGGTGGAAGTCAACCTCCCGGATGTAACTGGAGATAATCAGGCCCTCGTGGATACTTCTTCCGAGGACGAGGGTGTCCTCCAAAACATAGCTGGGGGTAGCCAGGACGAAGCTCCAGGAGAGGCAACTCCCATACAGGAGAGTGAGGCCGAAAGCGAAGCCTCAGCTGACCTATCTGACTCCAGCCATGTCATGACAGTATACATGACTGGGGGTGGAACCGAGCCAGATGCACCTCCAGCAGACCTCGTCCAGCGTATGGATACCTTGGAAGGAGGACTCAAAACCCTCTCTGACTCCATGTAAACACTGACTCAAGAAGTGTTTGAGATACGGTCAGCTTTGGCCAGGGCACCTTCTACCGGTCCTGACCCAGGGGCCAATGGAGAATCAAGTGTACCCCTTCAACAGGTATCCTTGGATACGGATCGCCGCAAAGTACCTCGGACGTCGGAGCCATCAAATGCTCAACTCCAGGCTGTACCACCTTTCCCGACTCCCAGCTCCACGGAAGACGTGGTGGAGATGATCAGGGACTTGCACGAGCGCTTTGAATCCACGAACAGACAAGAGGAGCGTCAGAAGATGGGGATCCTCCAACCTTATCCCCTCGAATGGAACAAAGTGGTTTATCCTCCTAAGTATAAACCAAAAACATTGACGCCATACGACGGGAAGGCCTCTCCGCGTCGCTATCTGACGTACTTCCAGTCTCAAACGGAATATCTCTCGAAGGAGGACGCACTACTCACCAGCATATTTATCGGGGTACTGAAAAAAGTAGCGTACGACTGGTACTGCAGTATCCCCAATAACTCCATATCTTTCTTCGACGATCTGACGCGTCTCTTCCTCGACCGTTTCTATAACGGCGGGAAGGACATGACAATGGCGTCCCTCATAGAGATACGCCAGAAGGAGAAGGAAACAGCTCGAGTATTCATCGAATGCTTCCGACAGGCCTGCTTCAGACTGCCCCTGGGCATGCCAGAACATGCACTCCTCTCCTCCTGCAGCATAAACATGCTGTCTGCAGTCAAACTCTGGCTCAACTCTACTCCTCTTTTCGACTGGAGATCCTTGATCATCGAAGTCGAAGCAGCAGAAAAGAAGGCGTCCAATGCTCGTCTTCTGGGAGTTAGTTTTCATGCCTTTGAGGACAAGGGGAAACGGCCTGCAGCCAACAACCCTGGACGAGAGACGAAGGGAAAACAGGCGTTGACTGTCAATGTCTCCAAAGGTGCATCAGCACCTACCCAGAAGCCTCCACTTGCACCAAGGCCAAAGGAGGTTTATTCTTTCAACGATGAAGACACCCCGTAACTCTTTGAGATACTGAAGCAAGGTGACAAGATCAAATTGCCGGACCTGAAGCGTCCCGACGAGGTTGGGAAAGTGGACAATCCGAGGTACTATCACTACCATCGGTTTGTCGAACATCCAACTAAGGACTGCTACGTCCTAAAAAACTACAACCAGTGCATGATTAATGCGGATGTTATCTCCGTCGACTACAAGGAGAAAACGGTTTTGGCCAACCTGGTGTCACTCTAATTTGGCACCTTGCCGCCAACCACAGCACAAGATGGCGTCGTCCCCATCCCTAAGGCGACAATAGAGGTGGTTAACTTACCACCTACTCGTGACAACGTGAGTGGACTCATCCCACTCACCACATCTCGGGGAAAGGTCTTGTGGGTTCACCCTGATCTCGTCTCCGAGCTTACCTAACCGGAGGTATGCTCTGCCTCCAAAACTAAGGGCAGGAAGATCAAGTCTTGCCGTATGGTCTCTTCCTCTGCGAAAGAGGCACTTCCTGTACAGACGCGTTAACATCAGAACGCCCAACCCAACGAAGCTGCCGTCGAGGTGGTGCCTCCTTGCACCGTCCCTGCTGCCTAGGAAGAGGGCCCATCTAAGCCCCCAACAGCCAATAAGCAGAAGCATGTAGAGGCCCGTTTCGACAAGCCTCTGCGAAAGGAGAATGCTTCGGGGCTAGCCAAGCCCCACAACTTTGACATACTGGCACAACTTGCCAGTACTCCTGCCCGCCTATCTCTGTTTGAGCTTCTTCACCTTTCCAAGGACACTCGTGAAGCTCTCTGTGAAGCTCTGAAGGATGCTGAGTCCTTCATTAGTCAGGTCAAGCAGCCTGAAGATCTTCCGACTACATGTGCGTACTGTTATTATGCGGATGAGGTTATCCCCAACATAACCTTCACCCAACAAGACATACTGTTCAAGCACAACCGACACAATAGGCCGCTGTATTATACAGGGTATATCGGTTCCGTCAAGGTGAAGCAGATTCAGATCGATCCAGGGTCTTCCCTCAGCATCATCCCAAAGACGCTGCTCTCAATACTGGGGATCCCAATATACCGTTTAGCGCCTCCCAACACAACAATCAGTGGCTTCAATGCTAGCAAAAGTGAGTCGCTGGGCAAAATATGGCTAAAGTGCCATATCGGTAACCTTAGAACCGAGGTGACTTGCTATGTCGTGGACGCCGACGTCAACTATAACCTCCTACTGGGTCATCCGTGACTGCATGAGTACATGGTAGTGCCATCTACACTCCACCAATGTATGAAGTACGTGTCCACCAATGACATCATCCGGACGGAGTTTGCGGACATTAACCCTTTCAAGGGGGTCGAAGCCTACTTCACTGATTCTACCTTGTACAAGTCGCCCAACGAGGAGAAAGCCAATGATGCTGACGATGAAGTAGAAACGACAGCAGAGCCCGACATGGAGCTAGAGATGATTCCCGACGCTCCTTTAAAAATTTGACTCAAAGGGAAGCCGCCACAGACGTTGCCTTCCATGAACATTAAGCTACCTGGAAAAGCACCAACTGTTCTAGGTCGAACACCCATTGAAGCTCCCTTGAAGATACGACTTAAGGGAAAGCCGTCTCAAACATCGGCTCTCCTTGTGGCAAAACTACAGGGGAAGGCATCAATCGCCGAAGGCGCAGTTGAGGCACCTCTGAAGGTGCGTCTTAAAGGCAAGCCGTCGCAATCATCTGTTTCGTCCCAGCTGCCGGAGAAGGCCCACATAGCCCTCTCGGACCCCAAGATCAAAACTGTAGTGGACTCTCCCGATCCAACCCCAGTACTCACAGATGAAGAGCTAGGGGAATATATCTCTGCTGATGTAGATATACCCTCTCTGGACAATGTAATCCCGCGAGACAAAATCTCGTATTTCATCAATAATAGGATGTCTTTTAATTATTCTAGTCTTCCATATTGGAATGCCATGTATACATTAGATAACGCTCTACGGTCGTTGCAAACACAAATAACGGCCGTCCATCATGTAAATCGAGTTGTCCCGTCCGAAGGGGTCTGTTTTGTAGTCCCACCGCGGACTCCAGACGAAGAATCTATCATCTTCGACAAAGTCGAGCGTCATCAAGACCTCTCGCCACTCGAGCAAGAACCAGATACCGGCAAAATACAAGTCTATCGGTACACGGAGAAGGCAAAGTACCTCATCCAAAAGACGGGTTACAACCTAAAAAGCAACAAAGGCCTGAACTACGGCAAGGGTCGATGTCTTCCTCTCCGGCTTCCAACACCTAAAGGAAAGCCGCAGGACTACTATCATTGAACTCGACGGGGGGTGGGCTATGTCACACCGCCGTCAACTCCAGAGAGTTCGGAGGCAGAAGAACTAGAACATTCTTATTCATCCGAAGTATCAACTTGGGATTCCGATACCAGTATCGGATCACTCTTCAAGAAAGTTCTATCAGCCAATATGATATCTACATAATCTCAAGAAGATGAAGGCGAAGACCAAACGCCAAAATTCTTCGAAGAAGAACCCTGGGCTCAACGCCTAGGAGAACAGTGGGAGTCTTATTTTGAATTACGCGAACCCCCTACCGAAGACGAAGTCGAACAGATCGACCTTGGGGATGGATCTTCTTCCAAACCCATCTTCATCAGCAAAAGCCTAAAAGGAGAAGATCGAGAATCTTTAATCCAGGTAGCTAAAGAATATATCGATGTCTTCGTCTGGAGCTACAAAGATATGCTGGGACTTGATCCCTAGATTGCGATACATAGGCTTAACATCTTACCTGATGTCAAGCCTATAAAGCAACAACAGCGATGTTTTCGTCCTGACATCATGAACGCTATCGATCAGGAAGTAGACAAACTTCTGACTAGCGAATTTATTCGTGAAGAACAACACCCGGATTGGGTGGCCAACGTCGTCCCTGTCACCAAGAAGAATGGAAATATACGAGTCTGTATCGACTTCAGGGATATCAATACTGCTTGCCTGAAGGAAGAATTCCTGCTTCCAATCACCGACATGATGATCGATAATACATGTGGCTTCGAATGCATGTCCTTCATGGACGGGTATTCGGGCTACAACCAGATCAAGATGTTCCCCGATGACGCAAAATATACGTCATTCAGGACTCCGAAGGGGGTCTTCTGCTACACAGTGATGCCCTTCGGCTTGAAGAATGCTGCTGCGACATACCAACGAGCTATGAGCACCATCTTCCGTTAGCATCTTCGCAAGACAGTCGAATATTATGTTGATGACATTGCAGTCAAGAGCCGTCTCAAAGGAGATCACCTACAAGACCTTAAGACAGTCTTCGATCTCATGCGAGCACATCAACTCAAGATGAACCCCGCTAAATCCTTCCTAGGGGTTTCTAGCAGAAAATTCATAGGCTTCATTATCACGGCGAAAGGCATTAATGTCGATCCCGAGAAGACCAAATCCATCCTTGACATGGACCCTCCGAAAAACCTCCGAGAACTTCGAGGCCTGCAGGGGCGTCTGGCATACATCCGGAGGTTTATAGCAAACCTTTCTGAGAAATGTCAACCCTTCACCCGGCTCATAAAGAAGGGAGTCTCCTACGTTTGGACAGAGGAATGTCGAAAAGCTTTCGACGATATCAAGGCTTACTTGACGAGCCCGCCAGTCCTGGTGGCACCCGTCGCCGGCAAACCATTTCTCCTCTACGTTCGTGCCATGGATTATTCCTTCGGCGCTCTGCTGGCTTAGAACAGCGATGCAGGCTATGAGCAAGCTATCTACTACCTCAGTAGAACACTAATCGGGGTCAAACACCGATACAACCCCGTTGAAAAAGAGTATTTGGCTTTGGTATTTGCCATCCAGAAGACTCGCCATTATGTCTCGGGCCAGACAATTCATGTCATCTCTCGAGTCAATCCATCAGAGTTCTCATGACGAAGCCAGGGTCATTAAACTCCCGGCTAGCTACATGGGCGATCCTGCTAACGCCATACAATATGGTGTTCGTTCCACAAAAAGCCGTCAAGGGTCAGGCTCTGGCCGACTTTTTAGCTGCACACCCCATCCCAGAGTCCTCAAAACTCTATGAAGACATCCCGGATGAGGTCCTAGAATCTAACATCACCGAAGAAAGCTCCGTCTGGCGGATATTTTTGATGGCGCTTCAAGAACAGGCCCCAAAGGCCAAATCATCGCAGGAGTAGGGGTAATCTTAGTCTCCCCCAATCAGCTGGTCATCCAGAGTGCCTACTCCCTTTCGAAGTCGTGCTCCAACAATGTTTTCGAGTACAACGCGCTTATCATGGGACTCCAGCTGGCGCAACAGCCGGGAGTGAATCATCTGGAAGCCTACGGCAACTCAAAACTCGTCGTTAACCAGATCAGAGGACAGTACGAAGTTCGCCATGAAGATCTGGTTCCTTACCATGAAGTTGCATTGAACATCATTTCAACCTTCACCAAGTTCTTCATCGAACATGTACCTCTTTACAAAATTTGGAGGCTAATGTTCTTGCTGGCCTCGCAGCCTCATTGGCAGCACCTCTCGGGACTCAACATTACGTCACGGTAGTGGGTCGGGACTTGGTTTGTCCTAAAAACAACCTATGCTTCCGAATAGCCCATGCCATGTCAACAAGTGCTGGTGTTAATGTCCAAGACTTGAGATTCCCGTTCATCGACTTTGTTGTCTACGAAATTCTCCCAGAGGACCTAAAAGAAGCCGCCTCAGTCAGGAGGCGCTCCCTTCGATTCTACTACGATACGGCTACTAAAATGTTGTACCGACGCTCTTACGATGGACTTCTCCTTCGATGTTTGTCCAATAAAGAAGCAGCCGAAGCCCTTCAAGAAGCTCACGATGGAACCTGCGGGGCCCATCAACCTGGCCCTAAGTTGCAGGATCGACTGCAACGCATGGGCTACTACTGGCCAACCATGGCAGCCGACGCTGTCGACTATGCTAAAAAGTGCCATGCGTGCCAGCTTCACGCTGACTTCATCCATACACCGTCAGAACCACTACATCCTACGGTCGCCTCCTGGCCCTTCGAAGCCTGGGACATGGACATTGTAGGACCGATCACCCCTCCTTCATCGAGGGGACACCGTTTCATCCTAGCCATCACCGACTACTTCTCCAAATGGGCAGAAGCAGTTCCACTGGCGGACGTGAAGAGCTCTAGGTTGATCAGCTTCATCAAGCACCATGTCATCTACCATTTTGGGGTACCTCGGAGGATTATCTACGATAACGGTCCTCAGTTCATCAGCCATATTTTTAGCAGATTCTGTGACAAGAATCGTATTCAAAACGTGGCATCAACCGCCTACAATCTGGCAGCAAACGGATTGGTCGAGGTGTTTAACAAGACTATCGTCAAGCTACTCAAAAAGGTCGTGTCATCCAACAAATGCGACTGGGACGAAAAGCTCGACGAATGCCTTTGGGCCTACCGCACAACGGTACAGACCCCGACGGGCAGCACACCATTCTCCTTGGTCTACGGGAGCGAATTGGTACTGCCTCTCGAGATCCAGATACCCTCACTCTATGTAGCAATCATAAATCAACTAACAGAGGAAGACAATCAACATCGCCGTCTGCGAGAATTGGAGGCACTTGACGAAAAACGTCTCCTATATTACAGGCTTTCAACAAGAAGGTCAAGCAGAGGACTTTCCAAGTAGGTAACCTGGTTCTGGCAATCAGGAGGCCGATGGTGTTGACTCATAAGACACCAGGAAAGTTTGAACCCAAGTGGGAGGGACCTTTCATCATATAGACGGTATACTCGAACAGTGCTTACCGCCTCGCCAAACCCAATGGGGACTTGTTCATGATGCCCATCAAGGCAAGTTCTTAAAGAAGTACTACTCTTGACATCTTTCAGACATGTACTTCTATCTCCACCCAACAAGGGAGTCTGTGGACCCAATCATCAGGGCTCACATACAATTCCCTTCCACAAAATCTTACGCTTCCGGAACCCAACTATTTCGTGGCATTCTCTAGTAGAAGGACAACCACGTCCACATTACCTCTGAGTTGTTCCCCTACACCCTATAAAATAGAATCTTACTCTCCGTAAGACTACGCTATCCATCATGTTTACCATATCTACATTACCTCTGAGTAAACATCCCGTACAGACAACCCCTGCGTTGCCGTACATTGATCGCAGAACTTCCACGTCCACATTACCTCTGAATAGTTCTGCGTATCCTCCAGAGTCATTTCTAACACGTCCATAACACCTATGAGTAGAAAGATTCTATCATTTGAATCCCATATTTTCCACGTCCACATCACCTCTGAACAAATATGTCGGTTCTCTCGAACTTATTATCTGTACCTAAAAATCAAGGTGCACAAAAGATAATAGGCCCACACAAATCATCAAGTTCATGACAGCAAAAATAAACACACCACAAAAACTCTGTATTCTTTATTCAAAAGTAAAGGATTACATCCCCAGCAGAACTTCCATGTCCATATTACCTCTGAGTAGTTCTGTGTATCTCCCTCCAGAGTCATTCCTACCACGTCCATATCACCTCTGAGTAGGAAAGCTCTACCATCAATCCCATATTTACCATGTCCATACTACCTCTGAGTAAATATGTTGGTTCTCTCTCTCTCTCAACTTATTATCCGTACCTAAAACCAAGGTGCGCCAAGGATGATAAGTCCACATAAATTTCCCAGTGGAAGTATCCAAACCTATCACGTCCATACTACCTCTGATAGGATTGTCACACCTAAACAGCTCTACTGTTCATGCTTCTCGTTCAAAATATTTCAAAACTTGTCCAAAAGTTTTAAAAACTTTGAAGGGGGTCTTGTAGAAGTATGAAAAAGAAGGGATCTTACTTTTAATCCCACATCGGAAAGGAGAAGAAAAGAGGTCTCATTCCACTCTATATAGAGCCCTCTTGCCTCCTTTGAAAAGGGTACCGAAATAAAAAAAAGAAAAGAAAAGGAAGCCCGTTATCCAGGGAGCCCGTTCGAGCCACAAAAAGTTACAGCAGTTCTTCTCTTCATCTGGATTGGCTGCAAGTTCTTCACTCGCTGTCATAGCGAGGATAATTTAGACTCTGAGTACTATGCGTCCCAGCGGGCTGGTATAAAGAAGTCCAAGGCGACACGGGCCATGCGTCTCAAACGTGCTATGCCAACGGCAAACCAGAAGCATGCGCTCACAATCATGTGCGCTGCTGATGGTAAGCTGTACAAGGTTGACTCGGGTGCTTCTGCACCAGAAACGAGCCGACCTTCAAAGTCCTTGTCTCGCTTGGGCGCATCTACTGCGTTCGCAACCAAGTCGAGCAAGACAAATCCTGTGGTCTTGAACTCCCGCGCCTCCCCTGGTTGTGCGTCCGAGGTTCGTTCAGGTCACTTTAAGTGATGTACCCCTACTACTGATCTGAGCGCCTGTTTGATGTTGGATCAAGGGGTGCAGCATTCACATGACCACCTCGACGCTTGGCCTTGCCATGTGCCTGATGGGGGTGTAAAGGTGGCACTCTCACTTGACCACCCCGGTGCTTGGCCTTGCCATGCGCCTGATGGGGGTGTGAAGGTGGCACTCTCCTCTAATGATTTACGTAATGTGATCATTCACAAACGCCGATCAGGAGAGCCGACCGACAAGCATAATACGTCCCTCACAGGGCACACTTGTGCTACGGTCGTCATCAACTGTTGCTGCCGCAAGACAGTGGCTCCACCACCAAGGCAGTCTGTGTTCCAGCAGTTGTAACATGCTGTGCCTGTCTTCCAGCGCATCACTCCGTCCCGTCCGAGTGAATCACTTCCTCGTCAATGCACAGGCGCATCTACTAGCATGGGGCTCTTATCTTCAGAAGGAGTTCACCATCAAAGCTTCTTCGAACAAGGAGAACCATCACCCACAGTACAACGTCTTGCCAAGGAGGAGGATCAGTCGAATCTATCTTCGTCGAAAAGTCAAGGAAGAGACAACAAAACTCTCTCAAACTGTTGCTATTCATAGGCTAGGGTAAATCAAACCCATAAGCCAAGTGACAACCTTTCCAAAGTTAGTGCAATAAACTTGTATTCATGATGATGAATTCACGCCTTCGAATTCAGCTAAGTCTGAGAGCCATTAATGACTCGAAGTACTCAACAGACGGACCAATGAAGATCGCCCATCATACAGACGCGCCCATCAGCACAAAGCGCCTTATGAGGATGCGCCCCCATGCGCCTAGTGGAACGCAGATCGATGCGCCCACTCAAAGGCCCATTATCTGTCAAGAACATTAAATGCTGAAGTCTGACAGAGTTGGAAGCACGTCCCCCGAGGACTGAACGATTGACAACTTTTTCAGAAGACGAAGCGTCGCCGACGTCAGCATCATCATTACTCTCCTCCGGCGGTTACAAGCCACGTGGCCGCTGTTTGCAAAAACAAAAGTTGAAATTTTATTTCATAAACTTTGTAAGAAGATTACAAGAATTCTGGGAAAGTACAACTGTAGGAATCCGATCTGAATGATGATCGCTTTATCCCTTGGACGATGTGAACTTTGAAGACGATAGCCTCTGAAGTTGAAGGCGGTAGCCTCTGAAGAATGCAGCAGCACTTGGGCAAGAACTCCTGAACTCTCTGATTTTTCTGAACTTTATGTCTCATCCCCTTGTAATGAAGACTTGAAACTCTATTTATAGAGTTCTGGAAATAACTAACTTTTAGTTATTCTGAATTGCGCAAGCTGGATTGCGCATGCACTGGATTGCGCAACATCAGACTGCGCTGGCAGTTGTTTGATCGTGGGCCAGCTGTATTGGACACATGGCATCATTTGATTGAAATACGCATGATCGTGTACAGACGGTTGCCACGTAATGAGTTATTGATGGCATGAAGGCCACGTGTACTTTGTCAGTTGTATTGATGGAGTGCGCAACTTGAATTACGCTGGCTTCGGATTACGCTAAGATGGACTGCGCTGCAGGAAGTCTGGCAGATTGTGTTGCATGTACAGCTGTCCTCGAGCGCTGTGCTGTACGATAAACGAACAGTTTCCTCGTTCTCCGTGCTGTCATCTGTCAGAAGATCTGATTCTCTGTCAGATAATGATGACGAGGCCACGTCAGTTTGCGCACTTGGATGAGTGCGCAGTTCAGCCTGTGCAATTAAGATGGTGTATAATCTGTCTCCTGCATAGTTCATTTGAAGGATGTACTTTTTGATTTTTATAGCTTTGTTGATGGGTGCAACTTGATTTTTTAGGACCTACAGATATAAATTATCGCAGGAGGTATAGAGGCTTCGACACGTTTGCGATAGCAAGTCAGGCTGTTCAAGTCTACTATACAAGCTACCCAAGGCGTCGTAGAAATCGATTTGACTGGTGGGCAGTATGCAAGATTAAATCTAGAAATACATTCAACGTTGGAGACCCAGCATGCAAAGAGGACCAGATCGAAAAGTCCCAATACTTGGTACAACATTCGGATACCATGGATGTTGAAAATATTGTTGAAGAAAATAGAAGGGAGGAAGAGGTTGATACACAAGACTTAGCTGTCAACCAGGGAAGAAAGAGACATCTTGTCCCAACTATTGAGGATGAGGATGAAGAAGAAGAAGAACTTGATGATGATGAGGATACAGATAAAGTCGATGATGAGGATGAGGATGAAGACGAGGCTGAGGACGAGGACGAGGACGAAGACGATGACGATGATTAGATTAAATATCAATATATATTAAAAACACTTTTAATTATGTGATTTTAATTTGACCTCATAAAAACACTTATAACTAACTTATATAAATTCAGTTTAAACTTCTGCATATTCCTATTGCAGATGGCACTCATAGTTGTTCTTGTATTCGTGGCGTCACTCGTCGCCCTGCTGATGGCTAGCACTCGTCGTGCTGGTGGTACTGGCTGTGGTCATGGTGGTGGTCGTGCTCGTGGTGGTGGTCGTGGTCACATTCAGCCTTCCCGGATGGTGTCCCCATCTAGCGAGCCCGACCCGGAGAGTACCCCGGGCACAGACTCATCCCGTCGTCGATCTACCTAGGGGATATCGACACATTCGTCGATGGGGTCTCCATCCGCTAGCGGATCCGTTCCGCCAGCGGATCCACCAATGGATCCACCAGCGGCTGAGCGACAGTGGGCCCTGGAGTACCCCCACATTCAGTTACATCCGGTGACTGGCGAGTACATACACGGAGTCGCGGATCCTCCGACGCCACCAGAGAGGTCAATGGGCGAGTTCTGACGAGAGCTATGGCCCGCGGGTGAAGCGTAAGTAAATTTAAGTTAATTTAATAAATTTGTTTCATTTATTCAAGTTAATAATCTAGTCGTTGCTTTTTTGTAGCTTTTATCCATGGGATGCTACCAGGCTTCTAGGGCAGATTATCCGGGCTAACTACCATGGCCCCTACCTCAATTTTTCTGAGGTGCCCCTAGACTTGCAATACCGCTGGCTCGACGAGATGAGGGTATATATATATATATATATATATATATATATATATATATATATATATATATATATATATCTATATCTTGTGATTAATTATTAATTACTCTTTAATCAAGTTTTTTTAATATCGTGATAATTAAATTTGTATGTCAGAGGACCTTCTGGTGGCCCTTCCATCGCGAGGAGGAAATCTGCAGGACCTATAGAAGCACCGTCGGGAAGAAGATTCGAGATGCGGTTTATGACCTTCGAACGACGCATTCGAAGAAGGAGTGGATCCGACAGGACTACTATAAGCAAATCTTGGAGAAGATGGATGCTCCTGCCTTCAAGGAGAAATCGAAAAAAGCAAAAGCAAATCGACGGGCCGCGGGACTACACATGGGGGATCAAAGCCCCACGTAGCGACGCTTGCAGATCTGGTGAGATACGGCAAATTCATTCACTATCTAATTCGGTACTATTAATATACTTACTTAATTAAATTCTACGAATATTTCATATGCAGACCCAACAGGCGTTGAAGGAGAAAAAACCTGTTGACTCGGTCACCATGCACGATGTATTCCAGCATGTCCATAAGAGGCGGAAGGACGGGAGCTTCGTCGACGAAAGGGCCAAGGCGACGGATGTAAGTACTTAAGTTTATGAGATTTATGTTAGAATTATAAGTATTCAGACAATAACTTAGGTAAACATAGGATTCAGACAATAACTTATTAGGTAAACTTAGGATTCAGACTATAACTTAGGATAAAATAGGATTTAGATTATAACTTAGGTAAACATATAGTATAATAAACACATTCATTTGATAGGCTGCGTATCGTGAGGCCCTTATTCGGATTCAGCCATTTGCTCCCGAGGATGTTGGCAAAACGATGCCCGTCGAGACGCCCTCTTCTACAGCCACTCGCTACGATGACTTATTCGTAGATACCGTCGACAGCTATAGGAAAGGGCGCGTGTACGGAGTCGGCTCCCTGGCTAATTTGGACTCGGCGACTCCGAGATTTCTACCTCCCCCGTCTCCTCCCGCGGCTCCGGCAGACGATGATGTGAGGTCCCAGCTTGCGCATATGAATGAGGCGGTGTCGGAGATTCGGACGCAGTTGTCCATGTACCTGCGTCCTTCTACTGGTGCTATCGGTCCTTCTAGTGATGTCGGTCCTTCTTCCGCCGAGCATCTTTCTTTTGACCCTACTGCCCCTATCGTATCGCCTCCTACTTTGACGGCCCTCCTTGACATGATGACGCTAGAGCAGCTACGCCAACTTCCAAGCCATGTCTTGGAGGGATTGCCGCCGTACTTGGTGGAGGAGTATATGAGACGGTCGCAGCAGGGAGTACCACCACCAGCGGACGACCGCAGTCCTCGTCGTTGAAGTTTGTATTTTTGGAATTATTTTGTTTGTAAATATTAAATATTTGTGTTTAAATATTGAATATTTGTGTGAACAATTTGAATGCTTGGGATTATTTGTGTGTTGGAATTGTTTGTGTGTTTTGTATATTGGAATTGTGTATATTGGAATTGCTTGGGATTATTTGTGTATTTTGTATATTGGAATTGTGTATATTAGGAATGCCCAATTTTATGTTGTTTTTATTTCAAAAATTTCCCAGATACCGACGAACTGGCGACCAATTTCTGACGGATTATTCGTCGCTAACTGGGAGATTCCCAGTTAGCGACGGATGAGCGAATAAACGCCAACGGAATATCCGTCGCCAAGGTTCTGGAATTATGAAAGATTCACTGGATAGGACCGACGGATATTACGTCGGTATGGCGTCGCTAGTAGTCGGTAAAACATTGGCAACGGATAATCCGTCGCTATAATGCCGACCGATTGGCGACGGTCTAGTATTGACGCACGACGGAGTAACGATGGATTATCCGTCGCTAATGTTCTGGAAATATGAATAATTCACAGAACCATGTCTACGAATATTCCGTCGCGGCTCCGTCAAAACTTAGCGACCATTCGCGACTAACTGGCGACGGATTTTGCGTATCAGAAACTCTCTGATACGTATTTACCGACCAAGTAGCAACGGATATGTCCGTCGGTAAGTGATATGTCATTACTTCTTTTGCTACGTGATTTGACGGTAATTCGTCGGCGAGTCGTCGCAAACTGTATGAGTATGGTTGACGGCAGTCCGTCGCTAATTCGTCGCTGGGCGACTACTTGCCAATGGATTGCAGTTAGCGATGAGGCTTTTTCTGACGACCTTTTTTAACCAACATCCGTCGACCATTCGTCGGTAATTACATTTACCGACGGATTTTTGACGGATATAGCTGTAGTGCCCCGTCCCGCAAAGTCAATCGGAGGAATCAAAACGCCGACGGCGTTCGAACTTAGTCTTGCAACTGCTGCTCGAAGGCTTGCTCGGCCGAGGCGACTCCTCGCACAGGTGGGGTAGTTTCGGTGAACTTGCCTCATCTTAGCCATCACTTAATAACTCGCATGTTTTCAACTTGCACAAGTAAGATAATATAAAAGCTATGAACGCACATAGCTAGGAGAATAATCCCGACCCGTCAGAATATCTTAGAACATGAAAAATGGTCCCACGGTCTTCATAGAAGTCGGCTCAGCGTGCTTTCAAATGACACTCGATCCTTCGATCCCGTGGCTTGGAAGAAGGAAGTTGGCTTAAGTTGCTAAGTTGTCCCGATACTTGAAATAGCCTAAGTCATAGGCGTCGCCTGCGTGAATGCTTGATAAAGCATGCATGGTCCCGTCGTTTTTGCCCCAATACTCGAATTAGCCTAAGTCATAGGCGTCGCCCGCATGAATGCTTAATAAAACATGTACGGTCATGTCCCGTAAGGCTTGGCATAGCCTTCGCATGTCCCGCAAGTTATGTCGTCTTGCACGGCTTGTTGGCTTAAGTCTAGGCACCCGAGAACTTGGTTGTTCAAGTCGAACGCGTGCACGGCACGTTCCCTCGACGCGGAGCTCGGCGTAGCCTTTGCTCGTCGAGTCGTTGCCCGAATAAGTTAGACAAGAGTTGTGTTTGGCTATCGAAGCCATTTCTAGCACTGTTCCGCTCTATCTGCGGTTGTCAAGTCGCGTGGTCCCTTGAGAACATGGCTCGTCGTATAAAGTATATGACTTGAGCGATAACGTCGCCTATAGAACCAGGTCTGTCTAAGGCACGAGCTACAGTAGATTTAGTAAAGAGTATGCCACGATCAAAAGAAGTCCACGCGACTGGTTGTCGCCGAGATCAGTCCCGCTACTTGGAAGTCTCGCTAAGTCTTGAAAAGTCCCGCACATGAGATCGGTCCCGCGGCTTGGGAGTCTCGCTTAGTCTTGATAAGTCCCGCACACGAGATCGGTCCCGCAGCTTGGGAGTCTCGCTATGTCTTGAAAGGAAACACATGAGATCGGTCCCACGACTTAGGAGTCTCGACAGATAGAAGGAAAGCATGGTCATGTTAAGGAAGGACTTGTTAGATCGAATTGAGACTTGCATGGTCATTAGACAACTTATCGACAAGGTGTAGTCTTCTCGAATGATTGTCGGAGCACCGGGATCATTCGGCCCGAGGAAAGCTAGTGCGGCTCAAAGCAGGATGCCGGATAACCGCATGGGAGTATCGGCGCTTCCGGGGCTAGCTACCCATTGGAAGGGCGGCCCGATATCCTCGCCGAGCCGTGTCCAAGATAGCTTGACATTGCTAGTGACCACTCATGTAGATGTGTCGGCAAGAACGGCAATCCGCATGTTTGCTTTTGGATAGCGTCAAGTACTAGCACAGCGTCGGTCGAATCATGAGACAGTCTAGCACGACATGTACCAAGTTAGCAAGATACGTGCTTCGGTACAAACCAAGGCTTTCACGTATCCAGTATTAGCATTCGCGTATTGGCTTTCGCTTATCAATATTGGCATTCGCGTAGTGGCTTTCACGTATCGGCATTATTTGCCTAAGACTAAACGAGAAGTGGCTTTCACGTATCAATATTGGCATTCGCGTAGTGGCTTTCACGTATTGGCTTTCCAGTATTCTACTCCTACTGCAGGCTGTAGTGATACTCTAGTTCGAATACCACTACATAAACTCGACCTGCATGGGCCGCCACTAAAAATGTGTCACGACCCGTACCCTAGAGTAAGGACACGAAAAGTGGGTACGTCTAGCCTACGCCGCAGTGTCGGCGGTAGAACGCTGTCCTAGGTCACAACATCTAACAATATAATGCTAAGCAGTTTATACTCCCCGGATGGGGGTGACATAGCAGAATGTAAACTCAATCACAACTAAGGAAGAAGAAGTACGATATGATATAGAATCTCAAAATGAAATACAGATAATCAGAAGAGTCTAAGTGTCTAAGATAACATCTCAGCAACATTCAGAATACAAAGTCTCAACTACAGAATATGAAAGAATATATACATCTCAGAACAACAACTGAAAGTCAAAAACAATGCTGAAAAGAAAGATAAAGCCTAGCTGTCTAGTCTAGACTATGGGAGAGCATCTGGTACTGCAGATGGGTCCTCCAGAGGAGCCAGGTCATAGGTGTCGTCTAAGCCTGCTCCGTAATAGGTAGTACAAAGGGCCTCATCCTCATCCTCTATAATATTTTCAACAGGTCCAGTCAGGACAGGAGCGAGCACAGTACATCTCATGCAGTTCATATCATGGCAGGAAATATAAAACAAGCAATAGAGTAAGATACATGAAACGCTGTAAGAAGATGTACATGAAAACAGGAAAGATATTTGATAACCGGAAATATATACATGATAAGTAAGAACTGTAAGTGACTAGTGATTTAGAGTATGAGATGGCATGTAATTGGCTTAGGTTGAACATGATAAAACATGAAAAGTAATAGAGTGTACATGATGGTAAATCATATGACCATTTATACTCACCCCTACTCATAATCAATACACAAGGATCCAGTCAAGTTATGTTACGAACATGATGTTTTGGTTACACAGGAAACACATGAGAAAACATGAGCGTACATGAAAGAACATGAAAGTACATGAACGTACATGAAAGAACATGAGAGAACATGAGTGTACATGAATAACGCAGAAGCAAGGAATACATGATGTACATGAAACACATATCATAAAGTATCCGATGCGCCCGCTAAGGGGGATAACATCCCAAGAAGAGATCCATATAGTACCAATCCGTGATGATAACGTGACAGCATCAAATAAAAGTAATCTAGAGCGAGAATATAAGTCGTGACAAGTATGAAACGATCAAAGAATATACTCGTCTGATAACAGAATGTCCGAAGAGGATATACTGCCTGAGGAGGGGTATCTGTCTCCTAATCAGAGCAACACAAGTTACAACATGTCTAAATTGAAGTAATTGAACATTAAGATGCACCCTACATGATTCTAGGTCAAGCTAGGTAAAAGTCAACTCTTGGTCAACTTTGGTCAACTGTCTAGGTCAAACTAGGTCACACTTGGTCGAACAAGTCAAGGTTAGTCAAATCTAGGTTAAAGTCAACTTTTGGTCAACATTCTAGTCAAACTAGTCAAGTTATCTAGTGTCACTTTTCATTCCCAGAATACGTATTCTAAATACATGTACTGCTGGAATGTATTCATTTAATATTTATCATGTATTGCTCTGTATTTAAATCCTTTTAATTTCATGTTAATTAATTTCCTGTAATTTTATTTCTGCACTTTACTTTCTGCTTTTATACTCTGCTTTAGCTTTGCTATGGGTTCGGCTCAGATTGGTTTAATTATGTTGGTTCATCATGAACCGAAATAAACCCCCACCTACCACCACCCCATTTAAAGCCCCAAACCCTTTCTCTCTCTTCATTACTTCTTCTCATTACTCTTCTTCTTCCTCCTAACTCTCCCACCAACCTAGGAGAGCAAGGCAAGTGCCAACTTGCTTCTTGATGGATCCCCATTTTTATTGTTCCATCATCTTCCTTATTTGATTCTAAGTCTCTTTAGTACTTGGCATTTTCGATTTCTATGGCTTCTTTATTGTAGATCTAAGTTTGTTGTATTTTCGGATTTCTTAGATTTTGATCTAGTAAACTTTGTTATCTCTAAATTTTGATGGTTCCATGTTGTAGAGAATTTCGTTCTACCCCATTTTGACCTATGGAAGTTCAGATTTGGGCTTAGAATGAAGGATTTATGGAGCTTGGAAGCAATGGCTTCCATGGTTCTGTTCTCAGAAAAATTCGGAGAGGAAGAACAGCCACAGCCACAGCGCATGAGATTTATTTCCCACAGCCGCATGAATCTTTCTTCCTCAGGCGCATGATATTATTTATTTCCCAATCATTTCCCACAGCGCATGAGATTTATTTTCCACAGCCGCATGAATCTTTCTTCCTCAGGCGCATGAGATTATTTATTTCTCAATCATTTCCTACAGCGCATGAGATTATTTATTTCCCAATCATTTCCTACAGTGCATGAGATTATTTATTTCCTAATCATTTCCCACAGTGTATGAGATTATTTATTTCCCAATCATTTTCCACAGCGCATAAGATTATTTATTTTCCAATCATTTCCCACAGCCGCATGAATCTTTATTTTTCAGGCGTATGAGATTATTTATTTCCCAATCATTTCCCACAGCACATGAGATTATTTATTTCCCAATCATTTTTCACAGCGCATGAGATTATTTATTTCTACAGCCGCATGAATCTTCATTCCTCAGGCGCATGAGATTATTTATTACCCAATCATTTTCTACAGCGCATGAGATTATTTATTTCCCAATCATTTCCCACATCGCATAAGATTTATTTCCCACAGTCGCATGAATCTTCATTCCTCAGGCGCATGAGATTATTTATTTTTCAATCATTTTCCACAGCGCATGAGATTATTTATTTTTCAATCATTTTCCACAGCGCATGAGATTATTTATTTTCCAATCATTTCCCACAGCCGCATGAATCTTTATTCTTCAGGCGCATGAGATTATTTATTTTCCAATTATTTACCACAGTGCATGAGATTATTTATTTCCCAATCATTTCCCACAGCCGCATGAATCTTTATTCTTCAGGCGCATGAGATTATTTATTTCCCAATCATTTCCACAGCGCATGAGATTATTTATTTCCCAATCATTTTCCACACCGCATGAGATTATTTATTTCCCAATCATTATTTACTTCCCAATTTTTATTTTCCGAATTTGGCATTAATTAACATTGATTGTTATCTTGATTAATTATTGATCATGCGTTCCTAGATGGAACTAAGAGACTGGCTAGTCGTCTTATTGAATTAGATGGAATAAGACACGTTCATATTAACTATGAACTATTACAATCGATTGGTCAATCCCGAATATTGGCATATGGATACATGCAGGCTACAATTTATTTATTTATTTTACGAAAACAGCATGTGTACTCTATGGTCAAGGCATGATTATTCCGTGGTTAGTTTTAATTTTTGCATTACGCTATGTAAGACCTACAACCTAACCGCATGGGTATCATTGTAGAGTTGGACATATCGTACTTTGTACGGAAGTACTCATTCTAAATGACCATAATCTACGGCATGGAATTTCACTTAACATAGAAGCTACTAAGTTAAATAAAATAATGATTGCATGGAGAGTATGGATTTCCGAGTTCTTACATGGCAGCCCTCTTTGGGACTATTAGTGCCCGACAGGCCGGCTGGTTCCCACAGATACTGCAAATCTGCTACACGGGCAGGGAGCGGTATCTGCTTATATTATTGTATGTTGTATATTGATGACGGACGTTCTGCTGGGACTCGTCTAATTCATGATTGGCGCAATTGATTAATTGGATAGACTAGCCTTGCTTGCCCATAGTAAGAACTGAGAAATCCTTATTATATAATTCCAGGATAACTTGGGACTCACAGTAGTAAGCCGTAGTAGTTGCATGGCCGGTTAAACTGATTTGTTTGTGTACTGTACCTACTCTGTTAACTAACTAAGATGATCAGAGTGTCGAGACATGACGGGCCAACCTCTGTCCTTATTTGGTTGGGAGGTTGGTTCGAAGTGTCGTGACATTATGTGAATCCTAGTAGCAAGCAGGGATCTATATATCCTATTCTTTTATTACTGGTTTTAATTTCTCATATCGTGCTTCCTTGCGGTACTTGCTATTAGAGGTCTAACCTCTCTGATTTTGCATGGCCAGATTTAGAGCCGGTTTCCGAGGACTCAGCTTACCTCTACCTCCAAGATGGTCAATACTAGAGGAATGATCGCAGGAGGACTCGAGTGGATTCCTTACTTCCCCGCTTGTTTTGTTAATTACTTTACATTTTGCCGCTTGGCACCGACATGTTAGTCGAATAGTCTTGCACTTACTTTTACATAATTATAATTAAGTCAGACTGCAGCTGATAACAATTGTGTATATGTTGCTATATCATCTGGCTATGTCTTGTAAAGCCAGATCTCAAGAATATTTTGACTAAGCGTTTGGGATGCCTTATTGCTTTATCTTAAATGTTCTCTGTTATTGCTTCTTGTTTGAATGATTGAGACAATAGATGTGAAGTGACCATAGCGAGACTTTCATGTAGTATGCACCCCCTTGTCTTTTAGACAGCATTGATCGTATTATACGGTATTCATCTACTCGTAATACGTAGCTGGCTGAGTCATTCCTCCGCTCTCCAGTATTCTGGTTCTGGGGCGTGACAAGGTTTTAGTGGTGGCCCATGCAGGTCTGATTTCAGACTTGTGGGGTATTTTAATTTATAGGATATCTCAATCACACATGTTTTCCCTTGATCTCCTAATTCGTTATTCTCGATTCTAGCTTGACATTCTGGTATCCTTTGACTTCATTAATCTTTCCTGTCCGGTCGTTTGATTGTTCTCTTATCCTTTTTCTTAGGGGCACCTCGTCCGTGCCTGTCAGGGCTGGACAGCAGCAACAAGGACAACATGGGCAACATGACCAGGTCGATCAGCAACAAGGGCCAGTACTACCTCAAGAGAATATCCAAGAAGAAGTGATAGTGGAACCAGCAGCTGGACCGCAGTATCCGGAGGTTCCTATACCACCCACAGTTCCATCTACCCCTGCGAAAATGGACACACCGGCTCTTCTGGAGATCATGAGAGGGATGATGGCTACTCAGCAACATCAGATGTTAGCCCAGCAGTACATGTATGCTCAGTTGCAGGAGCAGAACGTACTACTTAACCAAGGATTGCAGACAGCTTTGGAAAAAGGGGCAAGGACAGATTCAGGAGCGTCAGCCATGTTTTGTAAGTACAACCCCCGCCGTTTCGAAGGCACGGAAGATGCCATTTTAGCAGATGCATGGCTTAAGGATATTGAGGCTATTCTGACAACAGCTAAGGTGTCGACAGAAGAATGTGTGGATCTAGTGAAGTTGTTGCTTCAGGATCTCGCACGTGATTAGTGGGAATCAGAGGAAGTAGGCATCAGACGTCCTGTTGCTTGGGACGATTTTACTGCAAGATTCAAGACGAAGTATTATGGAGTTGTGGCACAGTTTGAGCTATAACAGAAGTTTATCAATCTTAGACAGGCTGGCAAGACGGTAGATGCTTATGCAGCGGAGTTCTGCAGATTGAGTAGGTTCGCCCCGGAGATGGTAGCCACAGAGAGCCAGCGGGCTATGAGGTTTCAGCAAGGGTTTCATCTTGAACTCTTGCAGTTGATAGAGGGGCACAATTACCAGACTTTTGATAAAGTATTAACGGCGACTCAAAGGCATGAGATAACCGTTCAGAGGATTGCGGCGAGGACTGGTGGTCAGAAGAGATCTCACAGTCAGATTGAAGGAGGAGGGGGAGCAGCGCCCCAAACAACAGCACCATCCCTTGGCATTCGCATTCACGATGTGGCAATGCGAAGGCCAGCACCACCACCCAGGCAGCAGCAGCAACAGAAGAAGAATCAGCAATCCCCAGCGGGCTGCACTTATTGTGGGAAATAGGGCACACTAGAGATGTGTGTCGGGTATTGGACGGACTGTGTTTGATATGTAGAAATCCAGATCATCGAGTTACCATATATTCCATGAATTCGAGGTCAGGAGGACCAGTGCAGCAGTTTCCTGCTCTGCCAGCACCAGAGGCAGGACAGTATCGAGGGCCAACGGTAGCAGTGAGGCCATTGGCACAGCGCCTGTTCATGCCACAGGCTCAGATGTTTCGGCAGTAGGGACCGTCGATGCAGCAACACCAGCATAGACCACCCCAGTATCACCAAGGCAGGGGCCAGCGGTAGTACCAGGCTAGGCCGCAGCATGGGAACCAGCAAGGAGGTCGAGGGCAGGCATTCACTCTGTCCTTGGAAGAGGCATTGGCATCGGGAGATGTTGTGGCAGGTAACATTCTCGTCGCCTCATATCCCGCAGTAGCATTGTTTGATTCAGGAGCATCACACTCATTTATATCTGCACAATTTGTAATACGGCTAGGAATGGAGTTCGAGGCATTGCCAGGGAGGTTGAATATACTCACTGGTAATAGGCTCGTAGGAGTTAGTAGAGTTATCCTAGCATGTAGCGTTGTAGTTTGCGGGCATTCCTTACCCGCCCGGTTGATAGAATTTTCTGTTAAAAATTTCGACGTTATCTTAGGCATGGACTGGCTGAAAGACAATCATGCGACAATAGATTGTCGTAGAGGGAGTGTATCTTTTGATATTCCAGGCATGAAGCGGTTCACCTTAGTCAGATCAGTAGCAACTCAATAAGAGCAGGGAGTAGTAACGGCAATGGAAGAAGTTCAAGTCCCGAAGGAAGTTGAAGAGTTTCTGGACGTATTTCCCGAAGAACTTCCAGGGCTACCACCGATTAGAGATATTGAGTTCAGTATAGAATTGGCACCTAGAACTAAACTGATATCAGATCGAGTTTATAGAATGGCGGATTCCGAACATGCCAAGGTACATCAGCACATAGAGGAACTGAAGGAGAAGAAGTTCATCCAAGCTAGCGTGGCACCATGGACAACACCAGTGGTACTTGTGGGGAAGAAGGATGGGTCATCCAGATTGTGCATCGATTACAGGAAGCTTAACGCAGCAACAGTGAAGAACAAGTACCTACTACCCAGGATCGACGACTTATTTGATCAGTTGAGCAAAGCTAGAGTTTTCTCCAAGATAGATCTTCGTTCAGGGTATCATCAAGTGAGGGTTCGGAAGAAGGATATTCCCAAGACAGCATTCAGGTCGAAGTATGGGCATTATGAATTCTTAGTAATGCCGTTTGGTTTGACCAATGCTCCAGCAATTTTTATGGGTTTAATGAATCGCATCTTTATGCCGTACTTGGATCAATTTGTCGTTGTGTTTCTCGATGACATTCTTGTATATTCAAGTAGTGAAGAGGAGCATGAAGACCACCTCAGGAAAGTATTACAGGTTCTGAGAGAGAACCAGTTGTATTCCAAGCTCAGCAAGTGTGAGTTTTGGTCGGATCATATTTCATTTTGGGGTTATATCATATCAGGAGCTGGAGTAGCAGTGGATCCCAAGAAGGTAGAAGCAGTAGAGAGTTGGCCAGTACCCAAGACCGTAGCTGATGTACGGAGTTTTTTGGGATTGGCAGGATATTACAGAAGGTTCGTATCAGACTTTGCAAGGCTTTCAGCACCTATGACCCGCTTGACACGAAAGGATGTACCATTCGTCTGGTCGGCAGAATGTCAGGCATCATTTGAGAATCTGAAGCAGAAGTTGATATCAGCGCCTATTATTACATTGCCAGTTGGACCCGGAGGTTTTACCGTTTATTGTGATGCGTCAGGTAAAGGACTTGGATGTGTCCTCATGTAGCATGGGAAAGTAATAGCATATGCATCTAGGCAGCTCCGAGACTACGAGAAGAATTATCCGACTCATGACTTGGAGTTGGCAGCAGTAGTATTTGTCTTGAAGATATGGAGACATTACTTATATGGTGACCGAGTAGACATGTACACAGACCATAAAAGTCTGAAGTACATCTTTACCCAGAAGGAACTGAACATGAGACAGAGAAGATAGTTGGAGTTGATTAAGGATTACGACGTGGAGCTTCAGTATCATCCAGGCAAGGCTAATGTGGTAGCAGATGCTCTCAGCATGAGAGGCGGTACATTTATGTTAACAAAACAGAGGCATATCTTAGAAGACCTTAAGGAGATGGGCATCAAGGTTATACTTCCTTGTGATGTAGGAGTTCTGGCGAGTCTACAAGTTCAATCTGACTTGGTAGACAGGATCAAGGCAGCTCAGGCATAAGACCCAAGGATTCAGAAGCTTAGAGCAGAATGTGAGTCATGACTCAGAAAGGAGATGCAAATTCATGAAGATGGTACCCTTAGGTTTGGGTCACGTCTATGTGTGCCTAGTGGAGGTATCAGACAGGAGGTTATGGCAGAAGCTCACAGCTCTCAGTATTCCATACACCCTGGAGGGACCAAGATGTACCAAGATATCAAGCAGCACTTCTGGTGGGACGGAATGAAGAGGGAGATAGCTAGATTTGTTTCCCGTTGCTTGGTATGTCAGCAAGTAAAGGCAGAACAGCAGAGGCCAGCTGAGTTATTGCAACCGCTTCCTATCCCGAAATGGAAGTGGAAACATATTACAATAGACTTTGTGACCAGTTTACCGAGATCACCAAGTGGTAAGGATGCTATTTGGGTAATCGTAGATCGGCTTACGAAGGTGGCACATTTTCTTCCTTTTAGAGTAGGTCAATCTACGGAGAAGTTGGCAGAATTGTATATGCAGCAGATAGTCAGGCAGCATGGGATCTCGGTCAGTATTGTGTCAGATAGAGATACCCGTTTTACATCACATTTTTGGAAAAGCTTACATCATAGCTTGGGTACCAAGTTAAGATTTAGCATGGCATACCATCCACAGACGGACGGGCAATCAGAAAGAACAATTCAGACTTTAGAGGATATGTTACGAGCTTGCACCCTAGATTTTGGAGGATCTTGGGAGAGCCACCTACACTTGGTCGAGTTCTCATACAACAACACTTATCAAGCCAGTATCCAGATGGCGTCATTTGAAGCAATATATGGTAAAAAGTATAGGTCGCCACTAGCATGGGACGATATCAGGGAGAGAAAGATGTTAGGTCCGGAGATGATTGTTCAGACAGTGGAAGTGATTAAAGGAATTAGAGAGCGACTTCGAGTTACGCAGGATCGACATCGTCATTGGGCAGACTAGCATCGTAGGCCGCTAGAGTTTTCTGTTGGGGACTACGTATTCTTGCGGATCTCACCTACCCGTGGGGTCATTAGATTTGGCATTCGCGAAAAGTTGAGTCCCCGATACGTGGGCCCGTTTGTTATCCTTGAGAGGATAGGCGATGTTGCTTATCGTTTATCCCTTCCACCTTCGTTACGAGAGGTGCATGACGTGTTTCATGTATCTCAGTTGCAAAGGTATGTATCGGACCCAAGCCATGTCCTTGATCATTCTGAGCTGGTTGTTGGTACCAACCTGTCTTACGAGGAACAGCCTGTGTCTATTTTGGACCGAAGAGAGAACATACTCAAGAACCGAACAATTAACCTTGTCCGGGTTGCTTGGGGTTATCACTCTTTAGGAGAGTCAACGTGGGAACGTGAGGATGATATCCGATCACGGTATCCGCACATGTTTGACTCACAAGGTATATTTCCTTCTGTATTCCTTGATTGTCTTAACTCCTCATGCTTGTCACCTTATGAGTAGAATTACTTAATGTTGTAGATTGTTAGATGTAGATACATTACTTGTTATTATCATTGTAGAATGATTGCTTACTCAATTGTTTATACTTAGATTAGTTTAGTTTCGATATTTCTATCATGCTTGGATCTGAAATTTCGAGGACAAAATTTTTCTAAGGAGGGTAGAGATGTCACTTTCCATTCCCAGAATACGTATTCTAAATACATGTACTGTTGGAATGTATTCATTTAATATTTATCATGTATTGCTCTGTATTTAAATCCCTTTAATTTTATGTTAATTAATTTCTTGTAATTTTATTTCTGCACTTTACTTTCTGTTTTTATACTCTGCTTTAGCTTTGCTATGGGTTCGACTCAGATTGGTTTAATTACGTTGGTTCATCATGAACCGAAATAAACCCCCACCTACCACCACCCCATTTAAAGCCCCAAATCCTTTCTCTCTCTTCATTACTTCTTCTCATTACTCTTCTTCTTCCTCCTAACTCTCCCACCAACCTAGGAGAGCAAGGCAAGTGCCAACTTGCTTCTTGATGGATCCCCATTTTTATTGTTCCATCATCTTCCTTATTTGATTCTAAGTCTCTTTAGTACTTGGCATTTTCGATTTTCATGGCTTCTTTATTGTAGATCTAAGTTTATTGTATTTTTGGATTTCTTAGGTTTTGATCTAGTAAACTTTGTTATCTCCAAATTTTGATGGTTCTATGTTGTAGAGAATTTCGTTCTACCCCATTTTGACCTATGGAAGTTCAGATTTGGGCTTAGAATGAAGGATTTATGGAGCTTGGAAGCAATGGCTTCCATAGTTCTGTTCTCAGAAAAATTCGGAGAGGAAGAACAGCCACAGCCACAGCGCATGAGATTTATTTCCCACAGCCGCATGAATCTTTCTTCCTTAGGCGCATGATATTATTTATTTTTCCATCATTTTCCACAGCGCATGAGATTTATTTTTTATAGCCGCAAGAATCTTTCTTCCTCAGGCGCATGAGATTATTTATTTCCCAATCATTTCCCACAGCGCATGAAATTATTTATTTCCCAATCATTTTCCATAGCGCATGAGATTATTTATTTTCCAATCATTTTCCACAGCGCATGAGATTATTTATTTTCCAATCATTTCCTACAGCACATGAGATTATTTATTTCCCAATCATTTTCCACAGCGCATGAGATTATTTATTTCCCAATCATTTTCCACAGCCGCATGAATCTTTATTCTTCAGGCGCATGAGATTATTTATTTTCCAATCATTTCCCACAGCGCATGAGATTATTTATTTCCCAATCATTTCCCACAGCGCATGAGATTATTTATTTCCACAGCCGCATGAATCTTCATTCCTCAGGCGCATGAGATTATTTATTTCTCAATTATTTCCCACAGCGCATGAGATTATTTATTTCCCAATCATTTCCCACATCGCATAAGATTTATTTCCCACAGCCGAATGAATCTTCATTCCTCAGGCGCATGAGATTATTTATTTTTCAATCATTTTCCACAGCGCATGAGATTATTTATTTCCCAATCATTTCCCACAGCGCATGAGATTATTTATTTTCCAATCATTTCCCACAGCCGCATGAATCTTTATTCTTCAGGCGCATGAGATTATTTATTTCCCAATCATTTTCCACAGCCGCATGAATCTTTATTCTTCAGGCGAATGAGATTATTTATTTTCCAATCATTTCCCACAACGCATGAGATTATTTTTTTCCAATCATTTCCCACAGCGCATGAGATTATTTATTTCCCAATCATTATTTATTTTCCAATTTTTATTTCCCGAATATGGCATTAATTAACATTGATTGTTATCTTGATTAATTATTGATCATGCGTTCCTAGATGGAACTAAGAGACTGGCTAGTCGTCTTATTGAATTAGATGGAATAAGACACGTTCATATTAACTATGAACTATTACAATCGATTGGTCAATCCCGAATATTGGCATATGGATACATGCAGGCTACAATTTATTTATTTATTTTACGAAAGCAGCATGTGTACTCTATGGTCAAGGCATGATTATTCCGTGGTTAGTTTTAATTGTTGTATTACGCTATGTAAAACCTACAACCTAACCGTACGGATATCGTTGTAGAGTTGGGCATATTGTACTTTGTACGGAAGTACTCATTCTGAATGACTATGATCCACGGCATGGAATTTCACTTAACATAGAAGCTACTAAGTTAAATAAAATAATGATTGCATGGAGAGTATGGATTTCCGAGTTCTTACATGGCATCCCTCTTTGGGACTATTAGTGCCCGACAGGCCGGCTGGTTCCCACAGATACTGCAAATCTGCTACACGGGCAGAGAGCGGTATCTGCTTATATTATTGTATATTGTATATTGATGACGGGTGTCCCGCTGGGACTCGTCTAATTCATGATTGGCGCAATTGATTGATTGGATAGACTAGCCTTGCTTGCCCATAGTAAGAACTGAGAAATCCTTATTGCATAATTCCAGGATAACTTGGGACTCACAGTAGCAAGCCGTAGTAGTTGTATGGCCGGTTAAACTGATTTGTTTGTGTACTGTACCTACTCTTTTAACTAACTAAGATGATCAGAGTGTCGAGACATGACGGGCCAACCTCTGTCCTTGTTTGGTTGGGAGGTTGATTCGAAGTGTCGTGACATTATGTGAATCCTAGTAGCAAGCAGGGATCTATATATCCTATTCTCTTATACTGGTTTTAATTTCTCATATCATGCTTCCTTGCGGTACTTGCTATTAGAGGTCTAACCTCTCTGGTTTTGCATGGCCAGATTTAGAGCCGGTTCCCGAGGACTCAGCTTACCTCTACCTCCAAGATGGTCAATACTAGAGGAATGATCGCAGGAGCACTCAAGTGGGTTCCTTACTTCCCCGCTCGTTTTGTTAATTACTTTATATTTTGCCGCTTGGCACCGACATGTTAGTCGCATAGTCTTGCACTTACTTTTACATAATTGTAATTAAGTCAGACTGCAGCTGATAATAATTGTGTATATGTTGCTATATCATCTGGCTATGTCTTGTAAAGCCAGATCTCAAGAACATTTTGACTAAGCATTTGGGACGCCTTATTGCTTTATCTTAAATGTTCTCTGTTATTGCTTCTTGTTTGAATGATTGAGACAATAGATGTGAAGTGACCATAGCGAGACTTTTATGTAGTATGCACCCCCTTGTCTTTTAGACAGCATTGATCGTATTATACGATATTCATCTACCCGTAATACGTAGCTGGCTGAGTCATTCCCCCGCTCTCCAGTATTCTGGTTCTGGGGCGTGACATCTAGGGTTTAGTTAACAATGGTCAGACTAGTCAATTACTAGTCAATATGGTCAAGCTAGGTTAAGTCTAGGTCAATCTAGACTATCTAAGGTACTACACCACAAGGTTAAGGTATAACCAATACTTATACAAGTATACCACATATAAACACACATATATATAATACCAACCTTAATCCTATATTCAAGCTAATCCCATATTCCAATCTCAAGTCATGACTCAACTCTAAGTATCTCACTTAACCCCATACATATCTTAATTGACATGTAACTATCCATATAACCTAAGTCACACAAATACCCTTATATACTTAGGGCACTCACATATAGGTCAAACCTAACCAATTAGTTAATAATCTAGGGTTTAGTCAAACCTTAGTCATTAAGCCCTTCTAAGTCCTTTCTAGGTTAATTAGGTCAAGGTCTGACCTATAGTTGACTTTGGTCAACTATGGTCAACATTTTGGTCAACCTAGGTCTAGTAGTTAAATACTAGTTAATATGGTCAAACTAGTCAACTCTAGTTACTTGGGTCCATATAGGGTCAAGCCTTAGTCTAACTAGGGTTTTGGTCAATCATAGACTAATCAACAAGGCAATTAGGTTAATCTTGACTAATGGTCAACATATGGTCAAACACTCTAGTCAACCTAGGTCTACTAGGCTTATTGGTCAAATCTAGACTCACTAGCCATAGTCCATAAGCTAAAATATCTAGGGCACTGGCATATACATCTATATATAATACCATATATATACCCAACTATATATGATACATATATATTCATGCAAACTTAACATATCTATATATATTATCAATATATATATAGCCTAACTATATATACCAATAACGATATACATAACCTATATATAATATACATAGAGAGGGGAAAAAAGAGAGTGAAAGGGTGTGAGAGGGTTAGAGGGCTGTGTGTCACGCCCCGCTCCCGTAGGAGCTATCGTCCTCGCTAAGGCGTGATGCCGCACGAGCCTAGATTGTGCTCGTACAAGGCGGGTTCCATAACGGCCGATTTCAGCGGCTGCGACGGGGTCGTCGCACAAAAGTCCCAAGCAGAGACATTGAAAAACAGCAGCAAAATTTAGAACAAAACACAAGTCATTCAAAGAAGCTCTTTATTGATATTGAAACAACGGTTACATTGGAGGCACAAGGCCAATATTACAATCACTCAAGCTCACTCTTCTCACATTTTACAAGTTCACTCAGCTCTCTCTCATCTCTCAATTACAAGTCTTGATCCAGCGGAAGCTTCGGAAGGCGACGTCCATACATTATGTCCCGTATAAGTCTTTAATCCATACGGCCGTACGCTTCGAATCGCCAAGGAACTCCATGCCTCGACGCATCCAAGCGAGCCCCGCGCCACGAGCTTCTACCTGTGCCTGCACATGTAAACTATGTGGGTGTCAGGACTCAACTGTACTGGTGGAGTGAGCTCCTCGCCCACCCATACAAAACCAACACGTTTACTTTACTTTGTGCAACATAGTCCCCTTTTATATTGTCTTTCTACTCTTGTCTTAGGATCAGTTTTATGACCGACGCCTTGCCTATTTGTGTCTTTAGACCATCCCGTGCTTGCACAACAATGTTGACTCAAACAACGTTAACCTATCAAGTCGTGCTTGCCTTTCGGCCAAAATCAGAGACGCAACTACGCGATGAGGCTCCGTTCCCGTGTGGCCGTGCCTTGCAACTACGTGCGACTTGACCATATCGCCGCCTCGCAGCCCTTTGCTACCAAATCATCAACTGACCCAATCAAGACTTGTGGGTTAAGTGTCACTCGACCAACTCTGCCTTGCGGCCTTTTCCGACTTAGACTCAGGACAACTCACATCCAAACTATGCAACTTATATGCTGACAACATTAGACTCGACGCCACATCTCGTACCGAAGCACGTCGCCTATGTTGATGCCACATCCTAGGACCAAACATTATATTCCAACTGTACACACATTCAATAACTCAACTCAATCCAAAGGCACACACGCGAATTGCCGCCATGCCGACTCATCTATATGATTTGGTCACTGACTCCCAGAGCCATCCTGGACTCCTTTAGCTTGTTAGGCGGCCGCCCTTTCCAGGTGGGTAGCTAGCCCTGCTGGCAAGCCTTTGCGCTAACTTGTGCGGTCATCCAGCACGTGCTAATGCTGCTTCTCAAGAACCGGACTCCTTCCGTCGGGCTACCGTTCGAGGAAACTCTACCTTGTCGACAAGTTGTCCATGACCATGCAAGACTCGACTCAACTGACGTCTCACACAGTCATTCCACCTATAGTGTCATCATCTCTTTCAGGGCCTAGTTCAATACGTCTCACCTCTGAGATCTTGCCTCGACGACCCGTAGTCGCGAGCATTCTTCTTTCTTGCCCTATCATTTTACTCAACTCAAGAACAACTATTTGCAAGACTTCCCAAACTCAATGAATCAACCGTGGCCCGTGCCTTAAAACTCTAGGACCGTGCCATCGTGTCTCAAACCGACTTTCGATCTACGCGACGCTATCGCCCAAGTCATACTTCATATGACGGGCCTTGGGATCGTGGGACTAATTAACTTGACAACTGCAGAAAGAGCGGGACAGCACTAGAAATGACTTAGGTCGATCGGCGTAACTTTGCCTAACTTAATCAAGCCTATAACTTGACTCAAGAGACGAGCAAAGGCTATGCCAAGTCTTGCGTTATGGAAACGTGCATGCTTTGTCGAGCATTTACGCGGGCGACGCCTATGACATAGGCCAACTCAAGTGTCGGGACAATTTGACGGGACCGTACATGCTTTAACAAGCATTTACGCAGGCGACGCGTATGACGAAGACCAACTTTCCTTCACCCAAGCCACGGGACGAAGGACCGAGTGTCATTTTCAAAGCCCGCCGTGCACCAACTCTAAGCCGACCGTGGGACATTTTTCCATGTTCTAACTCATTTTGACCCGTCGGGATTATTCCCTTCGCTATGTGGATTCGTCTCTTTTATTATCAAGCCTATTGTGCAAGTTGAAAACACACGATTTATTATGTGAAGGCTAAGATGACGCAAGTTCACCGAAACTACCCCACCTGAGCGAGCGGTCGTCTCGACCGAGTGATGTCTCCGAGTAGCCGTTACAAGGCTAAGTCCGAACGCCGTCGGTGTTTCGATTCCTCCGATTGACTGAGCGGGACGGGACACTACATCATACACCACTCAGAAAAATTTTCGTCCTCGAAACTAACTGAGTACACTTATCGACTTATCACTTTACTCAACATTCAAGAACTCTCGCACATGATTCTCCTATGCCTTACTCAAATCCGAGCCACGCTCGTGCTACCCTCAATCCTTTCTTCAAAACTTACGATCTCAAAATCCTCGATACTTCCTCGTTCCTCAAATTTTTCTTGAATTCAACGTATCACTTAGTATGGATCGTGCACATATCTTAGGCGTCCCCAAAGTACATGCATTTCAACCAAGCCTCGTGATAGCGAATCCCGCCATCACCACTCGAGTCGGATCGTGCACGCATTCAAGCGTCCTTGATATACATGCATGTCAACCGAGCCTCATGAGTGGTGCCTTCACCATTCCTATCGCTCCGTACCGTAACGTCTGCCTAACTGCTAGGCTATGTCTTTCCGTCAGTATTGGAATCGTAGTTCCCAAACAACGATATCAACACTGACCCCATCCTAAGGTCAAACCAAGTTGATAGTACGGGGTTTTCTACCCAAGCTCGCATCACTCCGATTTCTAAACATCGAGCATAGATTGCCTACGCACATCCCAACATTTGTCGTACGGGGTCTGAGTCATTCAGCAAAGCCATCCTACGATAACTCGCGTTCAACCAATCTTCGACATGAACATATTTCTCGTTTATCAAGCCGTTTCATATAGTCTATCTCTTCGCACACGTTCGACATAATCCACCAATCAATCCTTCTCAAGTTAAGTACGCTACGACACAATTCACCGCTAAATCATGATTCATATTCCATACTTCCTAAGTCATTTATCCCAATTCACGAAATCGATCACAAGGTCGTCCGACTTAACAATGCGTTGCGTCCCGATCTCACGCGAGTCAGATTATCCACGATGGGCACGAATCACCATGCACGCTCCCGCGAGATAATCATTCTCATCGGAACGTAACTCTTGTTTTGTGTCCAGACTAATTTATTCTCGATGCGCAGATTGGACCTACTCAATCCTCAAGTTTCACTCATTCGCCAATCATAAGTCCTACAATCATCGAGTCCACCTTCGCATCAAGCCAACAAGTCGAGACAATCAATGTTGCTGCGTCCTGATTTTCCGAGTTCGATCATTCCCGCGACATGAATTACCATGTCAGCGCTCACGCGGAACGATCGCCCCAAACCCGACGCAACGCATGGGCGAGGCTAGAGTTGCGCTCGCGCAAGACAAGATAGTCGACGTTGTAGTTTTCTGCGTAACCATCAAGACACAATCATTTTCATCCAACATTCATCTCGGTCAAAACCTAAGTATTGCATCCAACCGAACAATAACACTTACACGATCGTCATTGGCCGAGTCAGAGTACCCCCGAGTTATCGCATATCATCTTTGATACGCCTCAATACCATCGACGATATACGTAACTTGACGATCTTCGTTTGCAACGAATTCTGAGTCGTACGAATGATGCTATCGTCCGACTGGATAATCTCCTTGATGTTCAAGTTCAAGTTCAATCATTATCCCTCGAATCATTCACAACATCAATTTCCTCAATCATTCGATCGACATCCCTGAGGCTATCGCATACACCACTCAGGGATAAAGTCATTCAACAAATCCTCAACTTATCATTTGAATCAAAATCCACTTCTTCAAATCCCGTTCGAACCATTCCTCGAATTCCAAGCACGCTCATCTATATCGTACCGACGGTATTATCGCTCGATAGCACCCCCATCGATAGTCATCTCATTTTACTCAATCGAGTTCAACTCATTCTCGTCCGACACGATTCAATTCCCGCACATGACTTTTCTAAGGTCGACGCAACTTTGGTGTATATGCCCAGCCCGACTTAGCCAACCGTGCTTACGCGACCCATCTTTTTGTTTTGTTGTTAAAAACTGTTCTCTTATGTTTTGCAAAATATATAGACTTATTGTATGGACATCCCGTAGGACAATTGAGAGAGCGCACCAACGATATCAACTTGCGGAAGCAATTTTAGAGTTTGCGGAAACAACGAGTTAAAGAATTCAATCGATAGTCCAAGGACGTAAAGCCGTGCTCTGATACCATTATGTCATGCCCCACTCCCGTAGGAGCGATCGTCCTCGCTAAGGCGTGATGCCGCACGAGCCTAGATTGCGCTCGTACAAGGCGGGTTCCATAACGGCTGATTTCAGCAGCTACGACGGGGTCGTCGTACAGAAGTCCCAAGCAGAGACATTGAATAACAGCAGCGAAATTTAGAACAAAACACAAGTCATTCAAAGAAGCTCTTTATTGATATTGAAACAACGGTTACATTGGGGGCGCAAGGCCAATATTACAATCACTCAAGCTCACTCTTCTCACATTTTACAAGTTCACTCAGCTCTCTCTCATCTCTCAATTACAAGTCTTGATCCAGCGGAAGCTTTGGAAGGCGACGTCCATACATTATGTCCCGTATAAGTCTTTAATCCATGCGGCCACACGCTTCGAATCACCAAGGAACTCCATGCCTAGACGCATCCAAGCGAGCCCCAAGCCACGAGCTTCTACCTGTGCCTGCACATGTAAACTATGTGGGTGTCAGTACTCAACTGTACTGGTGGAGTGAGCTCCTCGTCCACCCATACAAAACCAACACGTTTACTTTACTTTGTGCAACATAGTCCCCTTTTATATTGTCTTTCTACTCTTGCCTTAGGATCAGTTTTATGACCGACGCCTTGCCTATTTGTGTCTTTAGACCATTCCGTGCTTGCACAACAATGTTGACTCAAACAAAGTTAACCTATCAAGTCGTGCTTGCCTTTCGGCCAAAATCAGAGACGCAACTACGCGATGAGGCTCCGTTCCCGTGTGGCCATGCCTCGCAACTACGTGCGACTTGACCATATCGTCGCCTCGCGGCCCTTTGCTACCAAATTATCAACTGACCCAATCAAGACTTGTGGGTTAAGTGTCACTCGACCAACTCTGCCTTGCGGCCTTTCCTGACTTAGACTCAGGACAACTCACATCCAAACTATGCAACTTATATGCTGACAATATTAGACTCGACGCCATATCTCGTGCCGAAGCACGTCGCCTATGTTGATGCCACATCCTAGGACCAAACATTATATTCCAACTGTACACACATTCAATAACTCAACTCAATCCAAAGGCACACACGCGAATTGCCGCCATGCCGACTCATCTATATGATTTGGTCACTGACTCCCAGAGCCATCCTGGACTCCTTTAGCTTGTTAGGCGGCCGCCCTTGCCAGGTGGGTAGCTAGCCCCGCTGGCAAGCCTCTGCGCTAACTTGTGCGGTCATCCAGCACGTGCTAATACTGCTTCTCAAGAACCGGTCCCCTTCCGTCGGACTACCGTTCGAGGAAACTCTACCTTGTCGACAAGTTGTCCATGACCATGCAAGACTCGACTCAACTGACGTCTCACACAGTCATTCCACCTCTAGTGTCATCATCTCTTTCAGGGCCTAGTTCAATACGTCTCACCTCTGAGATCTTGCCTCGACGACCCGTAGTCGCGAGCATTCTTCTTTCTTGCCCTATCATTTTACTCAACTCAAGAACAACTATTTGCAACACTTCCCAAACTCAATGAATCAACCGTGACCCGTGCCTTAAAACTCTAGGACCGTGCCATCGTGTCTCAAACCGACTTCCGATCTACGCGACGCTATCGCCCAAGTCATACTTCATATGACGGGCCTTGGGATCGTGGGACTATTTAACTTGACAACCGCAGAAAGAGCGGGACAGCACTAGAAATGACTTAGGTCGATCGGCGTAACTTTGCCTAACTTAATCGAGCCTATAACTTGACTCAAGGGACGAGCAAAGGCTATGCCAAGCCTTGCGTTATGGAAACGTGCATGCTTTGTCGAGCATTTACGCGGGCGACGCCTATGACTTAGGCCAACTCAAGTGTCGGGACAATTCGACGGGACCGTGCATGCTTTAACAAGCATTCACGCAGGCGACGCCTATGACTTAGGCTATTTCATAACTTTGTGTCGAAGACCAACTTTCCTTCTCCCAAGCCACGGGACGAAGGATCGAGTGTCATTTTCAAAGCACGCCGTGCACCAACTCTAAGCCGACCGTGGGACGTTTTTCCATGTTCTAACTCATTTTGACCCGTCGGGATTATTCCCTTCGCTATGTGGATTCGTCTCTTTTATTATCAAGCCTATTGTGCAAGTTGAAAACACACGATTTATTATGTGAAGGCTAATATGAGGCAAGTTTACCGAAACTACCCCACCTGAGCGAGCGGTCGTCTCGACCGAGCGATGTCTCTGAGTAGCTGTTGCAAGGCTAAGTCCGAACGCCGTCGGCGTTTCGATTCCTCCGATTGACTGAGCGGGACGGGGCACTACACTGTGAGAGTGTCAAGACAGCAAGGGGGGTTTCTGTTCTCAGAAATCTGAGAATAGGCACACAAAAACAGGACACACTTTATCTATATATATACACACACCTATACATACCTATATCTACACATATATACACTCACATACGCATACACATATACCCACACAATCATATACATATATACATACATATACAGTGTATATACAGGCAAATACACACCTATACAGATAATAAAATCAATTCAAAATCCATTTTTGAAAACTGGAAATTACTGGAAATATGGAAAACACTGTGCAGTGAAGGATATTGGGGGAAAACCCAAATCAAAGCCAAAAACCTAGCTAAGACACGAATACAGTTGTTGGTAATCGTGCCCCCATATGTATAAGTGTCGTAGGGGTCCCTAGGAGTCCACCACGACACGATACAACGTGTCCAAGTGTCAAAAACCCAAATCGGGTAAGTTTCAGTCACTGCAGTGTTACAGCGTCATGCACAGGTTCACGTGTGTGTAGGACACGACACGCACATCCACGTGTCTCGTGGTCACGTGTCCAGGTTCATCTAGGGTTAGGCTACGTGTTCCAGTGTCTGTCTCGTGTCCACGTGTCACCAGGACACGAGACGAGACGCGTATCAGTCGAGAGAACTCGACTGATACACACTGCTACGCGCAGCATCGTACAGCGATGCAAGTGTCTCGTGGACACGACACGAGCCACGTGGGGCCTCGTGGTCATGTCCACGTGTAGCCCACGTGTTGGGCTACACACTCATGTCACCACGAGGTGTCCAAGTGTCGTGTCTGCACGACACGACGTGCGCGAAGTCGGCTCTGTGCGTGTGTGCACTGTCAGTGCATGACCAGTGCACGTGTCCTCGTGTCCTTGATACGACACGAGGTGTCGTAAAATTCGAAGGGGGGTCTGACAGTGATGGCCCCTCCTCTGTGTCAATTTCCACGTGTCCTCATAGCGTGTCGTGTCCGAAAATTGGGTCGAGTAGCAGGGGAGGCTGTATGCCTCAGTGCAGTGTCCTGACAGTGGGTTCATGTCGATTTTCGACACGGACACGGTTCTAATTTGTGCTCAGAGTTAGGGTTCTATGATCTACACCTATAGGGCTAGACGATTGTTCAATTAGTTTTTGAAATTATTAACATTTAATTCATAGAGGCAATTCATCAAACACTTGAATTAAAACCTAGATACGTGTCCGATACGGACACCAAATCCAATCTATTTCCTACTAAACTTAGCCTACAGGTCCATGGTACCTAGATGCAAGCATTCATGAAGAGAAATCACAATATTAACTATGTATGAGGGTATTTACCTATTGGTGCAATTCAAATGGAAATCAAGCTAGTAGGGGGGTGTCCTCTTCAAATGATGATGCCCAAAATGCTATACAACCTTGCTAGCTAGCTCCCCTTAGCACCCTCAATGGTAGGGGATCCCAATGCAAGAAACTAGGCTCAATTTGGAGTTGATTTGAGTATTTGGGGAGGAGTTTAGGAAAGAACACAAAAGAGGCAATTAAAATGAATTAAAAATGATGCAAATGATTAATGGGTTGTATTTATAGAGGGAGGGAATGTGTGATGGCTGCCATTAAGTTAGTGTTAGGGTTTAGGATGAGTGGCTAAGGTTTCTCCAACAATTTCAAGGCAATGTAATGGCTCACAACTAAAGTAGCCTTCTTAACCTTTAGCCTAAAATATCTTCCTAACAAATATCTAGATATTATCCTAATTTAATTACTTAATGAAACCCTCTAACTTAGTCTCTAGGGTCATGATTAACATCTAGATTAGGCTAACTTCTAGGTCAAGTCTCAATAATTTAACTAACACATATTTAATTTATATAATTTACAATTTCACAAAAGTGTCAAAATGACCAAAATACCCCTAGGCTTAAAAGTAGAAATTTGAAATCCTAAACACATGATTAGGTATCCTTGGTCATGATTAGTCTTCTGGTCATGCATGACTAAGGTTACACAAGCAAAACACCAATTTCACATTTCACTCAATTAAATAGTTTTAAAATAACTAAAAATACCAAAAATCATATCATGACTAAAATCAAATATTTTAATGATTTAAAATACAAAAGTTTAAATTTACCCTTATTTTAGAAAAGTGGGTGTTACAAGTCTACCCCCTTAAAAGAATTTCGTCCTCGAAATTAAGATGGTCGTACCCCTCCTAGGTTAAACACCCCTAATCAATTCAAAGTCTCAGAATAGTATCAAAACGTTTTACCAATCTATTTATTTATATATATTTTGAAAGACTGAAACGAAAGATGGAAATAGTAGATTTTTGAAATTATTTTAATATAATTAGATAATCATATGCGTCTATCCAAAATCATGATAATCAGAATTCTTCGCCATATTAGCAAGTAAGGCTACGACACCCATGGAGTCTGCAACACAGACTATGCCCTCGCCGTACCAACTAATATAACTATAGGAGACTCTAGATTCCATAATTGAGGCGACCTAGCCCATATGATTCGGTAAAAGGTTAAATCAACAACAAAACATACAGATTCAAATTTTTCAACAAAATAGGAAAGATAGGAATAGATGGAATTGAATTTCAAGATGGATATAACGAGGCAATATAGGAATAGAATCGAAAAGAACAGAACCTGCAAGCACCTCTCCTACTGCCTGAGCATCCTCAAACGTCATGGCGTAAGCTCGCCCCTGCTGGCCTCCTCTAGCCTGCTGCTGGCCTGCTGGAGCCCCGGCTCCTGCTTCCTGAGCTGTCCGTCCCGCAGACTTGGGACACTCTCTCAGCTGATGATCTGATGATCCGCAGATTAGGCACTTTCCTAGCCTCATCCGGCACTCACCCCAATCGTGTCCTGGTTTCTTACAGAAAGGGCAAGATATAACATGCTGTTGTCTAGGGGCCTGCTGCTGTCTCTGCTGCTGCTGCTGCTGTCTCTGCTGGAACGGCTGCGGCTGGAACTGCCTCGGCTGCTGGTGCTGAAAGTGAGGCCTCTTGGCCTGGCCTCCGCTACTGCTGCCCCCAACTGGGTCTCGCCCCCTCTTGAGCCTAAGCTCAAGATCATCCTCTGCCAATAAGGCTCCCGTCAAGATCTCCTCGAATGTGGCATCCCTGTTGCCCTTGGTCAAGGACTTGACCTCCTTGACCAGACCCTTCCGGAACCTCTGGGCCTTTGTCGTCTCGCTCAAGCCCTCTACGAACCTGCCGAGGCGGCCAAACTCCCCAGCGTACTCCTCCACTGAAAGGCTCCCCTGAACTAGGCTCTCGAACTGCGACTCTAAGGCTCTGGGCGCTGAATCTGGAAAGAACTTCTTCTTGAAGAAGCCCTTGAACTCCTCCCAGGTCTGTCTAGCTACTCCCAACCTGGGATCTGACTGATACCAGGTACGAGCAAGATCTCGCATCCGGCTAGCTGCAGCCTCTATCTGGAGATCTGCCAGTATCCGGGCCAGGCGAAAGATCTCCTCTATATGCTCGATCCACTCGTCAGCATATATAATCCCCTCCGTCCCCAGGAAGTCTCTGGGGCTCATCTTCTGGAACTGCTCTATTCCAGGTGTCTTCGGCTGCTGGATTGCTGGTCGAGCTGCGGCTGTTGTAATGGCCAACTCCATGCCCCTGTCCTGTCGGACCTGCTGCTGGTCCATAAACTGCTGGAAGTAAGCGAACATCTGTGCCGCATCCACGTATCCTGTAGGCGACGGCTGCTGGAAAGACATCTCTGGGATGACTGGGTCCTGCCTCCGAACTCGTGGAGGCATACCCTCTGCTGCTGCTGCTGAAGTCCCAATATGAGCAGAGGTGGCAGGAGCTGTAGCCTCCCGACCCTGCTGAACTGGCTGAGAGGTAGCAGTCCCCTCTACAGTATCCCCATGAATGCCACGCTGTAACCGCGTCTCCACCATCCTGAAGACAGATCAAACAAGGGTATCAATTGCTGAGAAAGAAGCGATAAATCAAGGAAGGACAGTTTATTTCAAAAGGAAGTATTAAAGTAGCAAGAATTTGATAACAAGAATCAGGTTAAGAGCTTTTCCTAATGTGATTGAGTACCTCAAAATATTCTACTCCTACTGCAGGATGTAGTGATACTCTAGTTCGAATACCACTACATAAATTCGACCTGCATGGGCCGCCACTAAAAACGTGTCATGACCCGCACCCTAGAGTAAGGGCACGAGAAGTGGGTACGTCCAGCCTACGCCGCAGTGTCGGCGGTAGAACGCTGTCCTAGGTCACAATATCTAACAATATAATGCTAAGCAGTTTGTACTACCCGAATGGGGGTGACATAGCAGAATGTAAACTCAATCACAACTAAGGAAGAAGAAGTACGATATGGTATAGAATCTCAAAATGAAATACAGATAATCAGAAGAGTCTAAGTGTCTAAGATAACATCTCAGCAACATTCAGAATACAAAGTCTCAACTACAGAATATGAAAGAATATATACATCTCAGAACAACAACTGAAAGTCAAAAACAATACTGAAAAGAAAGATAAAGCCTAGCTGTCTAGTCTAGACTATGGGAGTAGCATCCGGTACTGCAGCTGGGTCCTCCAGAGGAGCCTGGTCGCAGGTGTCGTCTAAGCCTACTCCGTAATAGGTGGTACAAAGGGCCTCATCCTCATCCTCTGTAATATTTTTAACAGGTCCAGTCATGACAGGAGCGAGCACAGTACATCTCATGCAGTTCATATCATGGCAGGAAATATAAAGCAAGCAATAGAGTAAGATACATGAAAGGCTGTAAGAAGATGTACATGAAAACAGGAGAGATATTTGATAACCGGAAATATATACATGATAAGTAAGAACTGTAAGTGACTAGTGATTTAGAGTACGAGATGGCATGTAATTGGCTTAGGTTGAACATGATAAAACATAAAAAGTAACAGAGTGTACATGATGGTAAATCACATGACCATTTATACTCACCCCTACCTACAATCAATACACAAGGATCCAGTCCAATTACGTTACAAACATGATGTTTTGGTTACACAGGAAACACATGAGGAAACATGAGCGTACATGAAAGAACATGAACGTACATGAAAGAACATGAGAGAACATGAGTGTACATGAATAACGCAGAAGCAAGGAATACATGATGTACATGAAACACATGTCATAAAGTATCCGATGCGCCCGCTAAGGGGGATAACATCCCAAGAAGAGATCCATATAGTACCAATCCGTGATGATAACGTGACAGCATCAAGTAAAAGTAATCTAGAGCGAGAATATAAGTCGTGACAAGTATAAAATGATCAGAGAATGTACTCGCCTGATAACTGAATGTCCGAAGAGGATGTACTGCCTGAGGAGGGGTTGTTTTACTTAACAAAATGCTAGAAAAATTGGCTTTTGAAAATAAAACGAGAAAAAGTACAAGAAGTACAAATTTGATTCTGGAAAAGTATTGCTATGGAAGTCTGATCTGTAATTGATCACTTTGTTCCTTAGAACGTACGATGATGATGAAGATCACTGTTTAAAGATGAACAGCTGGAAAAACTAAGTCACCAGAAAGGTATCAATGCACTTGGACACTGATGGCGAGGCCGAATGCTTTCCTGCTTTGCTTCACTATGTTCTGAAAAGAAGGGTTGAAGAAGAATGCTCTGGAGAATTAAAATTTTTTAGTTTTAATCTCTCTGTTTTCTCTCTTGTTTCTTCTCTCCTGTCTCTGTGTGTCCCCCTTATATAAAAAAAATAAGTCTATTTATAGACTTGGGCTCTTGTGCGTAAAAACTCAGCAAAAGTTCCGTCTTTACGCTAACAACTGCCACCCATGACCGAAGCCATCCTCTGCATACGTTGATACGTGTCCCATCATTTCAGTAAGAATAGGATGCATGTACACACGTTCTTCGAGATGTGTGGCATGAAAGCCATGTAGGCAAACCACGTTCTGAATTGGTGAAGAAGAATAGGGTGTAAAAACAACCCCAATGTACTCTGAGCGTAAAGCAGTAGACTAGGCGTAAAATAGCCCTGACATGGACTTCCCATGTAAAGTGGTTGTTAAATAACCTTGAGCGTAAAAGTAGCTCAAATAAACCTTACGCATACGTCAACTTTTGAGCGTAAAAACTCGTATAGTCGCCGTGCGTAAAAGAAGCCATATTATGAGCGTAAAATAGCTCAGTCCACATACTAAACGACAAATTGGTCTCTGTGTAAAACAAATTCCTTTGATTTCTGTGATATATGCCATTATTAAATCTTCATGTCAGACTTTGCATTAAATGCAAGACTTGACAGCTTTGTCTAGCGTAAAAGTGGTTAGCCTGTCTTAGGCGTAAAACCATTGGCTTGACCCGAGCGTAAAAACTAGTTAGCCTGCTTAGGCGTAAAGTGATTAGCCTCTCCTTGGCGTAAAATAGATCATTTTGAGTGGAATGACCCATCTCTTTGACTCATTCTATGAAGCACTTTTTACGCTCCTACAAGACCCCCTTCAAAGTTTTCAAATATCTTCAAAATTTGAAACACTTTGAACAGAAGCGTAAAAGTCAGGTTTTGACCAGTCAGCGTAAAATTCGGGATACACAACAGTCATCCGCGTAAAAGTGGGGATATCCAACAGTCGGCGTAAAGTCAAGAAATAATGTCGGTCAATACTTAACCGTCACAATGAATTTTCTTCTCGAAACTTTCGAATGCCTCTTTATTTCTCCGAGTTTGCATTAATAATAAGCAGTTTCCCATAAGGAATATGAAGAGTTGATTTGATTGTATAAATAAGAAGAAATTCTTCATTCTTGTCATTCATCCTCATAGTGTCATGGCGCCAAAGAAAGAGATTAACAATGAAGAGGCTCCAAGCTCCAGGATTGATTTTGAGCGAGCACGCAACTTTATAGGGTGCTTTGGACAGACTCCATCGGTCTTCAATCGTATCTATGGTGGTCCCTCAACTGCGTATGAAGGATCGAGAGATGCAGAAGCATTTCTTAATCTGATGCATCGCTCTGGGATTCGCAACATGTACGAGTTAGATGACTCCCTTCGTCAGCCCAACGAAGGAGACAAAAAATAATGTTTTATGTATTGTGACTCTTTTATTTGTAGGGGTCCACTCCCCCCTTTTTATAAATAAAATCTTGATGTTGATCTCATCTGTTGGTACATAGAATTGTTCAACACTTCTTTTGACTACTTCTATGGTTGTTCATTCCCAAGAGAAACAAAACAACACATGGCATTTGTCTTGTGGTCATGAGCGCCTTTTAATAGGATCTTTCCCGAAATAGGCTCACGCCAACTGTTTCTTCAACCCTTATAAATAGCTGAGTTAAAGAATGTTTTATACATTCTCATTCTCATTCTCATTTTCCTGAAGATAGCTTTTTGCCTCTTTGCGAGATTTCATTCTCAATAAGTGACGATGGCGATGTTTTCCGATGACGTTCCTCTGTACGCCCGGTCACCAGGCGTTGATTCAACCACTCTTAGAGCCGAACCATTCGACCTTAATGGTAAGTTTGATTCCTAAACCAATTGTCTGCCTTTTGAACTTTTTGTTGAAAACAGATGCCCATGAGCGTAAATCCTTGACGGACGTAGAATCTCATAGGAAAGATGCACGGGCGTAAAAAGCCTTGCTGAATAATATGTTCATGAAACATTGGCATAAAAAGCCTAGTTGAATGAGGTGCACATGAAACAACGGCGTAAAAGCCTTGTTGAATAGGGTGCACATGAGACACTGGCATAGAAAGCCTTGTTGAATAAGGTACACCTGATACACGGGCGTAAATCCTTTGTAGATTAAATGCTCATAAATCACGGGCGTAAAAGCATCTGTTTTCAATTGACTAATACGCGTCTGATGATACTTCTATTTAAAATAATTTTTCTTTGTTGTTTTCTGCAGAAGTTTGGACGAAGAGCTTTTCCAGAACCGGTATTGGCGACTTTGACGCTGTGAGGAGTATTCTTCTGACATCAACATCAGGGAGCTCATGCGCTTTTGACGCGCAAATCAGACAACTCAGAACTCTTCGTGGGATAGAAGGGTCTTCCTCTGCTGGTAGGAAGAGCCTTTATACACGGAGAGTTGGATGGTGGAGTCAACTCTAACCCAAGAAATTGGGTAGTAGAGTTCCTTTCACGACAGAACTAGGAATTGTATCCCAATGCTGGATACATTCTTATCTCCTTTGAAAGGCCGCTACTTCTCCACCAATTGTATTGGCAGCAACACATCTTCGGGCTGCCATACTCTGGGATTCTCCTCTCGTCTGAGAGATAAGACCAGAGTTTGATTCCTACTGTTTTGGTCGCCACTGAGGCTCAGACAGCAAGGAATTGACACCAACAACGAATCTGACGAAGAAGATCCAAAGAAGTAATAGATCTCCATTAGGTTATCGTTGTGTGTATAGAATGAAAATCCAAGATTGTAATAGATTTCCATTATGATTTGTAAGAAAGTCTAAGAAATGTAATAGACTTTTATGATGATATGAGAATAAAAATGACAAGTCTTCTATACTCAATGATTTGTATCCATCCAGAGGTAATATAAACATAATAGATCTCGTCTTCTGTTTTAAAGCATACAATATTGTCAGAGGTAATATGGACATGATAGATCGTATTAACTCAACAGAAAACTAGATTAATATTTATGCAGAGGTCAAATGGACATGATAGATAGGAAAAGCAAGCAAATTTAATATTTATTCAGAGGTTATAAGAACGTGATAAATAATAAATTCAACTTTCGATACCAACTGGTAAGATAGAAGATAAAAATTTATCTCCAAAGAGACGAGTAATCAGCTTAACCAAACCTTGGTAGCTGGGGATTAAGAAGACAGGTGTCATGAGAGTATACGTCAATATCGATGAAAGAATGAATGAATCGACATGTCTTTCGGAAAAAGAAAGAACAATTCAATTCCGTAAGTAAATGAATGAATCTGATATAATGAACGGACAGGCCTTTTCGGGAATGAAAGGTTATTTTCAATTTCAAAGACCGGTTCATTAATAGATCTCTCCTATTAAATAGGTGAGAAATCTTTGTAACTTTTCATTCTTATTTCCACTCCTCTATTGGAGATGTCTTCCAAGGATATGCAGCAAAAGAATGAAGTTTCCATAAAGGTTGAGGACGTCATCGAGACATACCCCGTTGAGCCAATTGTGTCAGGCCCAACCGAAGTAGGTGAAAACTCTTCTACGCCCAAGCCACCACAAAACATCCTTGCTTTCTTAATAGGGCCAGGAAAAACTCCTGAAGAAGAAGCACTGAGGATGGCTGCCTGCAGATTTTTTATGAACTCAGGCAACGATGCCTTCGAAGCATTGGCTGACTATGTATTTAATAAGGAAGGCAGTGGTCCTCGTCCTTAATCCTTTATTCAGAACAGAAATAAAAAGAAATTTTATTCTCTCTTTTTTTTATACATAGTATTTCTTAAGAAATTTGCCATTGATTGGCATCATGAGTAGATCTCCATTGGGTTTTGATAACCGATAGACACCATTAGAAAACACGGTCTCAATTACATAAGGACCTTTCCATTTCGCTTGGAATTTTCTTTTGCTTTTATGAGTCATCACCATCGATCTTCGAACAGTTAATACCAGTTCGCCAACCTTGAATACCCTCTCTTTGAATTTACGATTAAAAGTTCGAGATATACAGGCTTGATATAGCTCAATGTGCTGTTGTGCTTGAAGACGCTTCTCATCCAATCCTTCAAGTTCTTGTAGTCGTAAGCGATCATCGTTCTCTATAGTTAGCTCATTAGCAATGGCTACTCGAAGAGATGGAATCTGGATTTCCAAGGGAAGAACAGCCTCACATCCATAAACCAATAAAAATGGTGTAAAACCTGTAGGATTCCGGACTGTTGTTCGATAAGCCCATAAACATTCTCCAAGTTTGTTATTCCAATCACGTTTATTAGAAGAGACAAACTTTTTGAGAAGTTTAATGATCATTTTTTTGAAAGCTTCGGCTAACCCATTAGCAGCTGTATTATAAGCCGTAGAAGCCAAATTTTGAATTCGATTCTTATCACAGAACCGATAAAATGCCTGACTGGCAAATTGTGGACCATTGTCATAAATTATTCGTCGAGGAATCTCGAAGCGATAAATGACATGATGTTTGATAAAGCTGATCACATTAGATGTTTTCACTTCAGCAAGGGGAACTGCTTCTGCCCACTTAGAAAAGTAATCGGTTATAGCTAATATGAACCGATGTCCTTTAACAGAAGGAGGGTTAATAGGACCAATGACGTCCATACCCTAAGCTTCGAAGGGCCAAAAGACTGCTGTAGGATGTAGAAATTCAGACGGTTGATGAATAAAATCAGCATAAATCTGACATGCTTTACATCTTCTGGCATAGTCCACAGCATCTGCTATCATAGAAGGCCAATAATACCCCATTCTTCGAATGCGATCTTGTAATTTAGGACCTGGTTCATGAGCACCACAAACACCATTATGAGCTTCTCGCAGTGTTTGTTTGGCTTCACTTTCTGAGAGACAGCGCAACAAGAGTCCATCATATGAACGACGATATAACATATGTAAAGACGAATCATAATAGAATCGAAATGATCGTCTCTTAATTGATGCAGCTTCTTTTGGATCTTCAGGCAAAATCTCATGAACCGCATAATCAATTAATGGAGTTCTCCAATCCCTCTGTTGGAAACTTGACTCTGTAGTATAACTTTGTTCAATATACAGATTATTCTTGATACAGCATAAATCTCGGTCCAACAAAGTAATTGTATTTTGCCTTCGGATTGGAACAGCCAAGTCTGCAGCTAAACTAGCAAGAGCATCCGCCTCCACATTCTGAGAACGTGGTACGAATTCAATAAAGAATCCTTTGAATGAAAGGACCAACTCGACTACCACTTGATGATAAGGGATGAGATCAGGGTTTCTGACTTCATAAGTCCCTCTAACTTGATTAACAATCAATTGAGAATCTCCATAAGCTTCTAGGAACTCAATATCCAATTGTTTTGCTACTTGGAGACCAATCAATAGAGCATTATATTCTGCTATATTATTGGAGCATGGCTCATTGAGAGAATAGGCACGGTATATGACCATTTTGTCAGGAGAAACCAAGACGATTCCTACCCCAGAGACAATATTGCCTTTAGGTCCTACTCGTGATACTCCATCAAAATATAATTGCCATATGTCATTCTTCAAAGTCATGTTATAATCCACGACTTCATCTGGAATGTCCTCATATAACTTCGATGTTTCAGGTATAGGGTGAGCAGCTAAGAAATCAGCTAATGCTTGACCCTTCACTAATTTTTGAGGTATATAAACCATGTCATAAGGAGGGAGCAACATCGCCCAGGTAGCTAACCTGGAATTAAGAATGCTCAATTTTCTCATCAATACCCGAATGAGATTTATTCTGGAGATGACATGAATAGCATGTCCTATCACATAATGTCTTGTCTTTTGGACGGCAAAAACTAAGGCCAGACATTCCTTTTCTACAGGAGTATACCTGTGTTCAGCTCCGACCATTATTCGGCTAAGATAATAAATTGCTTGTTCATGACCCATATCACTTTTCTGTGTGAGAAGAGCACCAAGTGAATGATCCAAGGCTCGAACATATAGCAAAAATGGTCTTCCTACCACTGGAGGTACCAGAACAGGTAGATCTGTAAGGTATTGCTTAATGTCATTGAAAGCTTTCTGACACGCTTCATCCCAGACAAAAGATACACCTTTCTTTAATAGACGGAAGAAAGGTTGACATCTTCCAGAGAGATTAGATATAAATTTTCTGATATATGCAATGCGACCCTGAAAGCCACGGAGTTCTTTCAGATTACGAGGAGGACGTGTAACACCCAGTTTTCCAGATGAGGGTATTTTTGAAATTTTGCAATTATAATTATTATTCATTGATATTTATTTTATATTATAATTTTTGGTGATTTTTAATTATTTTTTAACTATTTAAAAACTGTTTTAAGTCATGACTTGTGATTTTGGTGTGCAGCTAGTGAAATCGTAGAGACTGCATGACCTAGAGCCTAACCATGTCATTAGGATGATTAATTATCATTTTTAGCCTAGGGGTATCTTGGTCACTTGGCCTCTTTGAATTATTTTATGATTTATTGCACTGGTGATTATTGATTTTGACTGTTGACTAGCTCCGACTTAAGAGACTGTCCTAGATTTGACTTTGACTTGGTGACCTAGTTAACATGGTATGGACCCTAGTTTAACTTAAGTCAACTCAAGTTAGGACACTTAGGATCAAGTTTGGAGTAGGAGGATTGGTGAATTGGTCCATAGGCTTGAGACCTAGAAATTGGTTCCATGACTAGTGCAACTTGGCCCATAGCCATTAGACTAAGCCCTAACCCTAACCAAACCCTAAATGACCAGCCATAGGGATCCCTACCCTATATAAACACTTATTCTCTAGGGCTTGCCTCCTTCTTTCATTCATTTCAACATTGGAAAAAGAAAGGTATTGTCCATCTTCCAAAAATCCCCATAAATCTATTTTAAGTCCTTTTTAATCCTAGTTTCTTGCATTAGAACCTAATTTCCTCCTATTTTTTGAATGTGGAATTTAATCCCAGCTTTGGGACAATTTGGAGCTTTTGGTACCAAGAGAAAGAATCCCCCATTTGAAGCTTTTCCAAGCTTTTTGCACACATAGGTAAAACCCTCTAAATTGTTTTATATTTCAGTTTTCTTTGCATGTAGGGCTAGATCTAGGAGTCCCCTAGGTGTCCCCAAAATTTGGGTGGAATTCGTGTCCGTTTGGTGTCCGTATCGGACACGTGTCGTATTGTTTTGTAGGTGTTTGATTAAATGCCTCTAAGGAATTTGTTTTTGATTTTTGTAAGACCAATTACATGAATTTGTAGATCTAGATGTTTATATTAACTTTTGTGAAGACTGATTTAATTTTTGTGTCGATTTCGTGTCGAAATAGGGTGCGGACACGCTGCACGACACGCGTGTGCGCTGTCCTACTACCCGTGTCATGTTTCTCACTGGACACAGCATTTCGACATGCGAAACTTGGTGTGGAGATTGAGGCAGTGACTGACAAGTCACTCCCCAAGTTTCATGATACCTCGTTTTGTGTCGGACGCGAAAATGAGGCCACATGGGTTTTGCACTGGGCTGAACACGCGAACTTAAGGGTTCTGACACGGGCTTCGTATCCCTCATGGACACGTCGTGGTAACGTATCAGGGACACGAACACGCAGCCCTACTTCGGGCGAACACGTGGGCATGATCACGAGACGTGTCGTTCCCTGGGTCGCGTGCACGAGGCAGTGTCCTCACTGCACGAGGCCTGGCTTTGCATACTTTTCTGGAAATTGCATATTAATGTTTTGGACACGTTCGTGTCCAATTGCACAGACACGAACACCTTGTGAGACACGTGCACACTAGAGACAATGTGTACCAACCATGAACTTGTGTATTAACATGTTTTCTTTGAATTCGAATTGGGTTTCATATGTCCTGATACACTATGTACTGTTCAAGAAAGGCTGAAAACTAATTTCTAAACTTAAGTTGATTTCGATGTTTAATTGCTAGGATAAATTCAATTACATGTGTACTAGATACTGCTAGATTTGGTTTTCATGTTAGAATAGGATTTTCACTTGAGAACATGGAATTTCGAAATATAGAGAGGACTGATACCCAGCCCATTGTTCAGTTTTCTGAAATTAGAGTGTACATTAACTGATTTGAATGTTTAATTGCCAAATAGATTTCCAACATGTGTATTAATCTCTGATTAGTTGATTTTACAAGTTGGATTGGGTTTTTATTTAGAGAATGGAATATTAGATATGTGGTTTAGACTGTGGTTTAGACTTGACTGATACTATCATTAGTTGACATGATTCATTTCCCTATTTAAACTGATTTCATGATTTAATTCCATGTTTTAATCCTTACACAAGTGTACTAGCTACATTGTGTTAAGTTTTCATTTAGGTTTTGGATTCAAATGGGGTGCATGGTTTTCGAAATGAATGTGACTGCTACTTTACTGAATGATTTATTCCTATTGAAACTGTCAACTAGTTCATATGTAAACTGTCAATTAATTCGACTTGATTCAATTACTGTAATTTGATTCAATGTTTTGTGTAGATCACTGTTAAGGTATATGTGATGGGTTTTGAAGTTGGTGTTTAGAACTTATATGTGTAAATCTGTCACTGTGATATACAAACTGATATGCTACACACATTTCCTAAGATTTCATTGACTTAAACCTTGTATTCCTGTAAAATATTGCAGTCCTGTATATCCTTTTACTGCCTTATTCACTGTCCAGTTCAGTAGAGAGATTGGTTAGGTTCCCATATTCCTAATTCCTGCATTTCCTCCTACAGGTGACTATACATCAGGTAATTGCCTGGTCCTGCATCTCTTGTTTCTTTTCACCCACTGCACACATGTCAGTCCATATCCTTTATGCATATTCCCTTACCAATTGCACTGCTCAGTCTAATTTCTTCCTTCTGTCCAGACTTGGGTCCAGAGCACAGCCCATTATGTGTTTGGTAGCAGTCCTTGACACTTGAACATCTCTTTGTTCTATCCACATTGCATTGATTGACCAAACTGTCACTTGGAATTCAGAATCCTGAGAACATTGACACTCACATAGGACACACACACATGGCTGTTCCTGAGAATACATTACACTGAAAACTGGGAACAGTCTTATACACTATCTTCTTATATGTATTGCATACACAAACATGTGAACTGATGACCTATATTACACTGTATCCTGAGATTTAAGGTAATTTTAAACTGTTTTTCCTAATGATTATTGCAATGTTAATTTACCTATATGTGTTTGAGTACTAGTCTCATGGTAGTTTTATATTGGCATGGGGAAATTGGGTTTCAAATTGAATATGGACTGTTAACTAAAATCCTAAAAACTGGGTATGTGAACACTATTTTTCCTTAACTGTTAATTGGATTCAATGTTAGCTCATTCACACACCCTCTATCATAGAAACCTGTCACACATTTCCTTCCTCACACACATGTCCACACATGCCTCACATATATACACACATATTCTGATTCCACACACACACTCATCCCTACATATTTACACACACATTACTCACACACATTGAATCCCCTATGTATGTATATATATATGTGATGATATGCCTATATACTAATGTATGCCTATAAGCATATATGTATATATATGTATATAGCTAATGTATATATTGTTTGCCATTAAAATCGTTTGATTACAAATCTTAATACAAACAGAACAGTGTTACAATATAGGACTTAGATGTAGTCCTAGGAGTACACTTTTGTTTAATCTGGGTCCTAAGTGCAAATGGAGCGAGTGGTAATGCGTTGACTCCGTTGACGGGCTGACGACGGTTATCGGTTCTCTGAAGGTGTAGATTGCTCTGGGTGCTGGAGCTGGTTGAGAGAAGGAAGACGTTGAGTGTCTGTATCTGCCTCTCTGATGATCTCTGTCTGGATTGTTCGTATGTATGTCCCTCTGTGTGTGTAAGGAGGGGATAATTCCTCCATTTATAGTTGGGCAGGTTGACTGCTTATGCGCGCATATGTAGGATGCGCCGGTGCGTGGGGACGCCACGTAGAGATTGCTGATGGAGGCGCATGGACGATGCGCCCTACTCGCGGGGTTGAACTCTTCATACTGCTGTTGTGAGCCAGCACGTAGCAGAGGAGAAGATCTTTCTGTTGCTGAGATCTTGGATGAGTTGAGTCAAAGGACACGTGTCGTCGACCCATGGCTCGGAGATCTCTGATTTGGTGGGGGGAATGATTTGGTGGGATGCGCCTTGGATTAGGCGCATGATGAGATTTTGGCTCGTGACCTTTAGGAGTCACGAGCCGTTCTGGGCACATGGCTTTTGAGGCGCATGCAAGCGACTTTCCTTCTGTCTTTCGGGATCAGAGATCAGTCTGGGGCGCATGGCTTTTGAGGCGTATGCAAAGCTTCAACTGGAGACTCTTCTTCTGTCTTTAGGGATCAGTGAAGGGTCTGAGGCGCATGCAGGTTTGGGCGCATGGCCGCGGAGGCGCATGCGGATGGTCGAGTGGCCACGTGGCAGTAGCCGTCGGGATAGAGTCATGATGATGCTGACGTTGTGGACGCTTCGTCTTCTGTAAAAGCTGTCAGCCGTTTAGACTTGGGAAGACGTACTGCCAACTCTGTCAGTTCAGCATTTAATGTTGGTGACATTCGATGGACAGCTGAGTGGGCGCGTCGGTTGACGTTCCACTAGGCGTATGGGGGTGCATCCCCTTTGATGTGCTCGGTACAGGGCGCATCTGTGGGAGGCGCTTGGTGTTTGAAGGGGTGTGATACGCTGTCCAACCGGCGCATCCGACACGTCTTTAATGATGCGGCTGTTTCGCTTCTCGAGTGCTTTTAAATAGCCGTTTGGCTGAAGTCAAGGCGTCCGGTTCATCCATTTAATGTGAGTTCATTGCTCAGAACTCGGAGAGCCATCCACTTGGCGCGTGGGTTTGATCTGCCCGGCCTATAAATAGTGGCATGGAGAGAAGGTTTGCCTCTCATTCCCTCACGTCTTTCCAATATGAACTCAGGTTCTCGGGTGCATTCTGTTGACGAAGTGCTCCCGAGGGTGAAGATGAGACGCCATGTTGTCATTGATGCTCTTGAAGGTGACTGTTACATCCAAAAGACGGAGTCGAGGGCTTCTGAGGCAGGCGGAAGGTGCCTGTTGCATCCAAAGATGGGGATGCTCGGGCCTCGTCTCCGTTGTTCCGGAAGAGCCGTAGATCGGAATGGCGGTGCTAGGCTCTCTCTTCCTTCAAAGTGGGTGTCGCCCGCTCTGACTGTGTTGAAAGCTGTCTTTCGCCGTAATTTCGATCACGGTCTTCCTTGGCCTTTGGAGGCTCTTTCGAAGCCTCCCCTGGCCACAGCTTTGCGGTGCTCTTCTCTTCCTTGGTTCCAGCCAGAGGGTTAAATGCTTTGTGTATCGAAGCATTTATCAGGCGAGCCTGGTTGGAAGAGCGGCACATAACTGGGCTCTGCTCGGCCAGGTGAGCCTGGTTAGAAGAATAACTGGGCTGCTGAAGGGATGCACATAACTGAGCTGGATGCACATAACTGAGCTGCTGAAGAGATGGCGGGATGCACCTGGTTGGAGGCGCATGACATCTGTTGCGCCTAACTGGCAGCGCATGGTGACTGGCAGCTTATGATGACTGCTGCGCCTATCTGAAGGCATATGGGGGCCGCTGGCTGTAGACTTAGGATCTTTCCTTTGTAGAAATTCTCCTTTGTACAACCTTTTCTAGACATGTAATAGACTTTTATATATAAATAAAAAGCCCTTCTTCAAATGTCTATGGTTATTGACTTTGCTGTGAAGTGTTCTGTGCGAGTCCTGGTGCATGTAGTATCTGGCACATGGGCTTTCTGGTTGTAAAATTCCATGCTTCTACAAGACCCCCTTCAAAGTTTTCAAAACTTTTGAATAAGTTTTGGAATACTTTAAATAAGAAGCATGGCGATCAGGGCGCATGACTGTTGGGGCGCATGCCTGTTCAGCCGCATGCTCTTCTCAATTTAATGAATTTGATAATGCCTCGGTAACCGAAAAGATTAATGATGATCTTTTGGTTTTATCTGCTGCTATCTTCACAAGACCCGAGGCGATGGCTGAGATCACTCGTCATCGGTTCACGCGTGCGACCACGGCCTATAAATAGGTGAGAGGTGGAGAGAGAGAGAGTTCTTCTACTCTGTGCCTTTGCCTCCTTTAGAGTTCTTTCTTCAAAACCCTAACTTCTTCCTCTCTGTTAGAATGGCTCCCAAGACTCCTCGCGGCGGTGCCAGCAAAGGAAAGGGGAAGGAGAAGGAGCCCGTAGAGGCTGTCGTGAGTGACATTCCTCGCCCGCCTGTCGAAGTTCGGCCGGCGGTAGTCGGTGAGGTTTATTGTCTCCTATCGATGTTGAAAACTTTCCCGCCGACGTGCATAGGCCCAGGCCTTTATCATGCACCGTGGCTTTAATTGCTGACGCGCATGGGTTTTACACCCTGATGATGCGCCGAAGCCTTCGCTGACGCGCATGGGCTCACGCCTTGATGATGCGCCGAGGCTCTACCGCTGCCGCGCATGGGTTTATACCCTGATGATGCGCTGAGGCTCCTTTTTCAGATGCGCTTAATACGCACATCTGACGAGCATGAAGCTCCGATCTTTGTGTTGTCTCTAATATCTTTGCATTTTTTGTCAGTGTCGATGACTATCCCACTCTTGAACGAAGTGCTCTTGGACGCTGCGCTTTGTCAGTGTCGATGACTATCCCACTCTCCGATCAGATGCGCTTAATACATCATCTCATCAGCTTTGTCTTCCAAGACCTGGAATTCTTCATTGGTCGGGAAGTACTCCTCGTAAGGTTCCGATCCCCAGGGGAGTTTCGATACCTCGTACATCTCATGAAGCGCGAGCCCTAGCTCCCCCACTGGAGTGAAGAAGGTCCCGGTATGGGTATCAAACATTTCCAAAAGCGCAAGGAACATGTGCCAGTTAATCTCTACACCTGTCTGAGTGGCGCGGATCGCGGCGGTCAGCCCAATCTCTTGGAGCTCAGTCTGAAACCGCGACAGGATCCAGTGTGTCAGTTTGTCCCATTTTAAAACATAATGACACCAACCCTCTACCCGAAATTCTTCCTTGATTATGATGAAGAGGTGATAAACCCTGCTCAAGCGGCTATTATGTTGGATCAGCATCCCGAAAGAATGATTCAAATTCGGGAACAACATCATGGGTTCCTTAAACGGATGATGGAACGTGGCGTTCTGAAATCTGCCACTTCCGATAAAGTGACCTTCTTAAAGCCCGAGTTCCTGTTCGGGGACCGCCTTTCTTCTACTGAAGCCCAGGTGCTGAAGGTCAAAGAAGACTAGTTCTTTACAGCCAGGGGCGTGCATATGACCGTCAGGCAGCTTAAACGTCAATGGCCTTTGTTAACTTTCTGTCGACTTGCTTCTAAAAGGAGAATGTCCCGGGACATTACTCCATCTCAAGGAGGAGCGGTAACAGGCGTCATCAGAATTGATTCTTCTTCTGATCAGAGGGATACTCCGGTCGCCTCGCGAGCTGGAACCTCTTACACCTGGCGGACTCTTCGTCCTGGGAGTATTTATAGCGATGTTTCCGTCAATACTTTTGCCCTGGGTGCCTCGACTTTTGCTCGTCGCATGTTGTTGATGGAACAATCATACCCCAAGGGAGAATTTCGGGTAGAGGGTTGGTGTCATTATGTTTCAAAATGGGACAAACTGACACACTGGATCCTGTCGCAGTTTCAGACTGAGCTCCAAGAGATTGGGCTGACCGCCGCGATCCGCGCCACTCAGGCAGGTGTAGAGATTAACAGGCACATGTTCCTTGTGCTTTTGGAAATGTTTGATACCCATACCGGGACCTTCTTCACTCCAGTGGGGAAGCTAGGGCTCGCGCTTCATGAGATGTACGAGGTATCGAAACTCCCCTGGGGATCGGAACCTTACGAGGAGTACTTCCCGACCAATGAAGAATTTCAGGTCTTGGGAGACAAAGCTGATGAGATGATGACTGTCTTCAAAGAAGTAGCGAGCCATCACTACTATATGTAGAAGAAGGACAGGGGCGGGACGCAGCCTCATGTGACTGCTTGGAGAGATCACGTCTTTAGGCAGGACAAAGAGGAACCTTCTCACTTTTCTACCCCTCCGGCACTTTCTCGTAACGAGGTGCTTTCTGAAATGAGCAGGTTAGGCGAGAAGAATCCCTTGGAGAGCGAGGACCAGCAGTCGGATGAACGCTCCTATAGTTGTTTTTGGCATCTCACCTATCGGATGTCGCCAAAAGCAGTATTAGTCTCGTATCTTATGATTTGGCTCCGGGACCACGTCTTTTCAGGCGGGTCTGGCTCTGTAGAGAGGGTGACTCGGAACTTAATTCTGCCGGCCGTGAAGTTAGCCTTCGGCCGTCCTTTAGCTTTACTCCCCGCAATGGTGTGTAACCTGTTACGGGGTCTTCGAGAGTTTGCAGGAGATGTCGTTCACGAGCGGGGCAAAAACAACAACTTCCCGCGTGCCGAACTGCCGTTTCATTATTTGATGGAGTGGTTAATTTTGCACCATCCCAATGTGATGAGCCCGGGTTCGGAGGAAGACTACAGGTCCGGAGATGCATTCCTCCGGCGTTTCCACCGGAGGAATTGGTTACACACCGGTGTTCCTGTTTGCAGGAAAGTTTTATCCCATCTTCAGGGATGGGAGATCGCCAAAGTTGGTCCTGTCTTCTCCGATTTTGAGGCCAACGAAGATCTGGTGGACTCGGGTGAGGATGCCACCACTCTGTCTCCATGGGGATTCCACTGGTTGCAAAGTATCCGGCCGTCCCATTTGGTATATTGGAACAGGAACCATTGTTACCTGGAACCATATCTGCCGAGCCGCTTTGCGAGGCAATTCGGGTACGCCCAATTGATGTTGGATAATCCCAGTATCACCTTGGGGTACGCTGGAAGTTTGCTGGATGGTGCACGAGCTTGGCATTACTATAATACCGGATGTACTGGAGCCCGCTTTACGCTCCCCGTCCAGAATCCGCGGCCGCCGATTCTCTACTCAGCCGCCAGATTTTACTGTGCTATGGCTGCTCCGCCCACCGGATATGATAGGGAGACCAGTTTTATTGCAAGCACCCATTTAGCGGCGGGTGCAGACACTTTGGCGAAGGCTCGGTAGTACCGTCCGCCCGAGTTGGGTCGAGGCGCCCCTGCCGTATCTACCGGGGGTCAGAGAAGACCCTCGGTTGATCAAACGAAAAGGGGTGCAGATACAAAAGTCGACTCTCCTGTATCGAAAAAGCAGAAGAGGGCGTCGTCACCGACGGTGTCCTCGGACTCCGCATCTGCAGAGGTAAGATGTCCTGTAAAGTTTGATTTCAAGTTCAGCTCCTTATGTAATCATGCTTTTCCCCTTGTTGTGTAGGAGCCGCTGATAAGAAAGCCTCGCACTCCAAAATTTGGTGGGAGCAGGCCAAAGGAGATGGTGGGCTCGTCTGACATGCGTATTCCACCTACTATGATATCTCCCATGGAGGAGAATATCGAGGGTGTTGCTGTAGAGATTCCAGCCTCCCTAGATTATGTCAGACGGGAAGCTGAGGATGCAGCAGCTTCTGAGAAGGTGAAGGCCACAGCGTCGGCCTTGGATGACGTTGCCGTGGATCTGCAAGAGTCTACTGCGGGGGCAACAGATATGGTTGGGGCAGAGGAGAGGGTTGATTCCCCTCCTTATCATGATGAGGGGAGGTCGGCTGGATCATTGCCGAGTCCTACCCCGGCTTCAACCGTGGAAGTTGAAGCGGCTACCGATCAGGAGGTAGCGACAGATTCTGTCCCAGTGGAGGGAATTGATGACGAGACCCGTCTACCGGTCACAACCGCTGAGGCGGGTCAAGAGACGAGTGATAATTTCCCCATTCTGCCAAGGGAAGTACCAGTTGTCAATAGGACGTTGGGGGTAGAAGAGGTGGCCGTTGACGTCGGTGGTTCCTCCGGACTTGAGAAGGGTGAGGGTATGGAACCCCCTGTTGCCCCTCCTACTTGGGGTACTATTTCGACGCCTGCGTGGGCTTCCTCTGTTCCTTCGGCTCCTCGGGCTAGCAGTCCAGCCCCCGTTGATGAAGAGCTCGTTGATACTGAGGTTCAAGCCTCGCAGGTTGAGGTTGGCGGATCTTCTTCCGGTCCGCAAACTGCTGTAGCTCCTCCAACTCCTGTTATGACGCCGCAGGTCCTGGCGGATGCAGACGAGTATGTGAAATTTCTTGTCGAGGGAGTATACAAAATGCTGCAGAAGGGTGTATCTGCTGTGATGGATGCCAATAGGAGCTTTGCAACGGCAAGAACTTTGGCAATGCCCTGTATCGAGCTGATCCGCATTCACCAAGGCCATGACCATATGGCCGAAATTCTGGAGGCTTCGGTGATCGAGCTGGACGAGCGGCTTGCGGAACTTCAGCGCATCCAGCGAAACGACCTCTCCGTCTTGATAGATGCGGAGAAGGGGAAGCTGATTGCCGAGATCGAGTCTTCATACCAGGCCACTGTGGGCCTTTGGAAGCACGAGGTGGCTGAGACTGAGGCTGCGGTAGAGCAGTTGTCTCAGTCCATGAAGACGACGGTGGAAACTCGAGCTGCATTGGATGCTAATATCGCGGAGATCGACACCCAGATGCGCCGTCTTGAGGACCAACTGGCCCGACTCCAGTTAGATGTCGAGCGTGTCCGGGCTGAACACGCAACATTCCAGAAGGAAGAAGCGGCCTTTACACAGCGGACTCTTGCCTTGGCGCAGCAGCGACAACAGCTTGATGAGAAGCATGCGAGTGATACTTCCGCTGGGGCTGTTGAATTGATGCGCCAAGAAGCTGAGCGACGAGTCCTGGCGACTATGGAGGCCCGCACAGGCGACTTAAGACTTTGAGTCAGGAAGCTCTCAGCCCATCCTGGGAAGGTTCAGGGACCGTAGCTTTTCCCTTTTTTATGTTCTTTTGCAACCCTTTGCTGGGGGATAGTGTAGTTTTTGTACTCTCTCTTTTCAGAAAATAAAGAAGTACGCAACTTTTTTGTGATGTGTTCATTTTTTTGTTATTATGAACCTGATGATTTGTGTGGACCTATTATCTTTTGCGCACCTTGGTTTTTAGGCACAGATAATAAGTTTGAAGGAACCGACATGTTTGCTCAGAGGTAATGTGGACGTGGCAATCATTAGGGTTCAAATGATAGAATCATCCTACTCAGAGGTGTGATGGACGTGGTAGGAATGATCCTGGGGGATACGCTGAACAACTCAGAGGTGATGTGGACATGGAAGTTCTGCGATCAATGTACGACAACGCAGGGGTTGTTTGTACGAGATGTTTACTCAGAGGTAATGTGGACGTGGTAAACATGAAGGGTAGCGTCGGCTTACGTAGCGTAAGAGTCTGCTTTGTAGGGTGTAGAAGAACAACTCAGAGGTAATGTGGACGTGGTTGTCTTTCTACCGAAGGATGCCACGGAACAGCTGGGTTCCAGAGGCGTATGAGTTTGTGGAAGGAGATTGTGTGTGAGCCCTGATGATTGGGCCCACAGATCCTTTTTTGGGGAAGTACATGTCTGAAGGATGTCAAGAATAGTACTTCTTTAGGAACTTGCCATTGATGGGCATCATGAACAAGTCCCCATTGGGTTTGGCGAGGCGGTAAGCGCCGTTTGAGTATACCGTCTCTATGATGAAAGGTCCTTCCCACTTGGGCTCAAACTTTCCTGGTGTCTTGTGAGTTAACACCATCGGCCTCCTGACTGCCAGAACCAGGTCACCAACTTGGAAAGTCCTTTGTTTGACCTTCTTGTTGAAAGCCTGTGATATACGGGCTTGGTAGAGTTCGATGCGTTGTTGAGCTAGGAGACGCTTCTCATCGAGTGCCTCCAGTTCCCGCAGACGACGACGTTGATTGTCTTCTTCTGTGAGTTTGTTTGTTATTGCTATACGGAGTGAGGGTATCTGGATCTCGAGAGGCAGTACCGCTTCGCTTCCGTAGACCAGGGAGAATGGTGTGTTGCCTGTCGGGGTCCGTACCGTTGTGCGGTAGGCCCAAAGGCATTCGCCAAGCTTTTCATCCCAGTCGCGTTTATTGGACGACACGACCTTTTTGAGTAGCCTGACGATGGTTTTGTTGAACGCCTCTGCTAACCCATTTGCTGCCGGATTATAGGCGGTGGATGCCACATTTTGAATGCGGTTCTTATCACAGAACCTGCTAAAAATATGGCTGATAAACTGAGGACCGTTGTCATGAATGATCCACCGGGGTACTCCAAAACGGTAAATGACATGGTGTTTGATAAAGCTGACCACCCTGGAGCTCTTTACTTCCGCCAATGGGACTGCTTATGCCCATTTGGAGAAGTAATCGGTGATGGCCAGGATGAAGCGGTGTCCTCTTGATGAAGGAGGGGTGATAGGTCCCACGATATCCATGCCCCAAGCTTCGAAGGGCCAGAAGGCGACTGTAGGATGTAGTGGTTCAGACGGTGTATGTATGAAATCAGCATGGAGTTGGCATGCGTGACACTTCTTAGCATATTCAACAGCGTCGGCGGCCATGGTTGGCCAGTAGTAGCCCATACGTCGCAGTCGATCCTGTAACTTAGGACCGGGTTGATGAGCTCCGCAAGTTCCGTCATGAGCTTCTCGGAGGGCTTCGGCTGCTTCTTCGTTGGACAGGCATCGAAGGAGGAGCCCATCGAAGGAACGTCGGTACAGCGTTTTAGTAGCTGTGTCGTAGTAGAATCGAAGAGAACGTCTCCTGACTGAGACGGATTCCTTCGGGTCCTCTGAAAGAATTCCATAGACAGCAAAGTCGATGAACGGGAACCTCCAGTCTCGGACATTAACACCAGTGTTCGTCGGCATGGCGTGGGCCACTTGCAAGCACAGGTTGTTTCTGGGATAAATCAAGTCTCGGCCTGTTACCGTGACATAGTGTTGAGTCCCAAAGGGCGCTGCCAATGAGGCTGCGAGGCCAGCCAGAGCATCAGCCTCCAAGTTTTGTAGACGAGGCACGTGTTCGATGAAGAACCCGGTGAAGGTTGAAATGATGTTCAATGCAACTTCATGGTAAGGAATCAGATCTTCATGGCAAACTTCGTACTGTCCTCGAATCTGGTTCACGACGAGTTTTGAGTCACCGTAGGCTTCCAGATGGTCCACTCCCAGCTGTTGTGCGAGTTGGAGTCCCATGATGAGTGCGTTGTACTCGACAACATTGTTGGAGCACGGCTTCGAAAGGGAGTAAGCACGCTGGATGACCAGCTGATCGGGGGAGACTAAGACTACCCCGACTCCTGCGATGATTTAGCCTTTGGGGCCTGTTCTCGAAGCGCCATCGAAAAACATCCTCCAAACGGAGCTTCCTTCGGTGACGTTGGATTCTTGGACCTCATCCGGGATGTCTTCATAGAGTTTTGAGGATTCTGGGATGGGGTGTGCAGCTAAAAAGTCAGCCAGAGCTTGACCTTTAACAGCTTTTTGCGGGACAAACACCATATTATATGGTGTTAGCAAAATCGCCCATGTGGCTAGCCGAGAGTTTAATGATCCTGGCTTCGTCATGAGGACTCTGAGTGGATTGACTCGGGAAATGACATGAATTGTCTGGCCCGAGACATAATGACGAGTCTTCTGGATGGCAAACACCAAAGCCAAGCACTCCTTTTCAACGGGGTTGTACCGGTGTTCGGCCCCGATGAGCGTTCGACTGAGGTAGTAGATTGCTTGCTCATAGCCTGTATTGCTGTTTTGAGCCAGCAGAGCGCCAAGGGAATGATCCATGGCACGGACATAAAGAAGAAATGGTTTGCCCGCGACAGGTGCCACCAGGACTGGTGGGCTCGTCAAGTAGGCTTTGATGTCGTCGAAAGCCTTCTGGCACTCCTCTGTCCAGACATAAGAGACTCCCTTCTTCATGAGCTGAGTGAAGGGTTGACATTTACCGGAAAGGTTTGCTATGAACCTCCGGATGTATGCCAGACGTCCCTGCAAGCCTCGAAGTTCTCGAAGATTCTTCGGAGGGTCCATGTTGAGGATGGCTTTGGTCTTCTCGGGATCAACATGAATGCCTTTCGTCGTGATGACAAAGCCCAAGAATTTGACGCTAGAAACCCCCAGGAAGGATTTAGCGAGGTTCATTTTGAGTTGATGTGCCCGCATGAGATCGAAGACTGTCTTCAAATCCTGTAGGTGATCTCCTTTGAGGCGACTCTTGACTGCGATGTCGTCAACATAGCATTCGACTGTTTTGCGAAGATGTTGACGGAAGATGGTGCTCATAGCTCATTGGTATGTTGCACCAGCGTTTTTCAAGCCGAAGGGCATTACTGTGTAGCAGAAAACACCCTTTGGAGTCTTGAATGACGTGTGCTTCGCGTCATCGGGAAACATCCTGATTTGATTGTAGCCTGAATACCCATCCATGAAGGACATGCGTTCAAAACCACATGTGTTGTCGATCATCACGTCGGTGATCGGAAGCGGGAATTCGTCCTTCGGGCAAGCAGAATTGAGGTCCCTGAAGTTGATACAGACTCGTATCTTCCCGTTCTTCTTGGTGACAGGTACGACATTGGCTACCCAATCTGGGTGTTGTTCCTCACGGATGAAGCCGCTAGTCAAGAGTTTGTCCACCTCCTGATCGATGGCATTCATGATGTCCGGACGGAAACGTCGTTGTTGTTGTTTGATAGGTTTGGCATCAGGTAAGATGTTCAACCTATGCATTGCGATCTGTGGATCGAGTCCTGGCATGTCTTCATAGCTCCAGGCAAAGACGTCGATATACTCTTTCGCCAGCTGGATTAAAGCCTCTCGGTCTTCTCCTTCTAGGCTTTTGCTGACGAAGATGGGTTTGGAAGAAGATCCGTCTCCAAGGTCGATCTGCTCGACTTCGTCTTCGGTGGGAGGTTCACGTAACTCAAAACGAGACTCCCATTGCTCTCCTAGGCGTTGAGCCCAGGGTTCTTCTTCGAAGGGTTCCGGCGTTTGGTCTTCGCCTTCACCTTTTTGAGGTTGTGCTGACGTCATGTTAGCTGACAGCACTTTCCTGAAGACTGATCCGATACTGGTATCAGAATCCCAAGTCGACGCTTCGGACGAGTGGGAATGTTCTACGTCTTCTACGTCTGAGCTCTCTGGGGTTGATGGTGGCGTGACATAGCCTATCCCCCGTCGAGTTTTTGTGTAGTAGTTTTGCGGCCTTCCTTTGGGTATTGAACACTAGAGAGGGAGAGGTCGACCCTTGCCATAGTTTAGGCCTTTGTTGCTTTTCAGGTCGTAGCCCATCTTCTGGATGATGTGCTTTGCTGTATCCGTATACCGATAAACTTGTACTCTGCCGGTATCAGGTTCAGGCTCGAGTGGCGGGAGGTCTTGATGACGCTCGACTTTGCCAAAAATGGAGGATCTTTCGTCTCGGCTTTGTGGAGGGTTTATGAAACAGACTCCATGAGACGGGACTACTCGGTTTACATTATGGACGGTCGTTATTTGTGTTTGCAACGACCGTAGAGCGTGATCTAATGTATACATGGCATTCCAATGTGGAAGACAAAAATAATTAAAAGACACTCTATTATTGATCAAGTACGAGATTTTATCCCGCGAGATTACATTGTCTAAGGAGGGTGCATCTACATCAGCAGAGATATATTTGCCAAGCTCCTCGTCTGTAAGCACTGGGGCTGGATCAGGAGAGTCCACCACAGCTTTGATCTTGGGGTCTGAGAGGGTTATGTGAGCCCTCTCTGGCATCTTGGATGACTGCGGGGGCTTGCCCTTGAGACGCACCTTCAGAGGTGCCTCAACTGCGCCTCCTGTGAGTGGTGTCTTTCCCTGTAATTTTGCCACCAGGGGAGCCGATGTTTGAGGCGGCTTTCCTTTTAGGCGTATCTTCAGGGGAGCCTCAAGAGTCGGTGCTTTCCCGGATAGCTTGATGCTCATTGGAGGCGCCTTCTGGGGTGGTTTGCCCTTCAGTCGGATCTTCAGTGGAGCATCTAGATTCGTCTCAGGCTCCGTGTCCGGCTCAGTTGCCGTCTCAGCCTCATCATCAGCATCGTTGGCTTCCTCCTCGTCAAGTGGCTTGTACAAGTCGGAATCGGTGAAGTAAGCCTCAATTCCTTTGAAAGGATCGATGTCTGCGAACTCCGTCCGGATGACGCCGTTGGTAGATACATATTTCATGCATTGGTGGAGCGTGGAAGGCACCACCATGTACTCATGTAGCCATGGTCGGCCGAGCAGGATGTTGTAGTTGACCTCGGCATCCACCACATAACAAGTCACCTCAGTTTTGAGGTTGCCTATGTGACACTTCAGTCGAATCTTGCCCAGTGGCTCGCTTTTGCTAGCGTTGAAGCCACTGATGGTTGTGTTGGAGGGCGCCAGCCGGTACATTGGGATCCCCAGTTTTGACATTAGCGCCTTCGGGATGATGCTGAGGGAAGACCCTGGATCGATCTGAATCCGGCTCACCTTGACTGAACCGATGTACCCCGTGTAATACAGTGGTCGGTTATGTCGGTGGTGCTTGAGCAGCATGTCTTGTTGGGTGAAGGTTATGTTTGGGATAATTTCCTCCGCACAATGACAGTGCGCACAAGTAGTTGGGAGGTCTTCAGGCTGCTCGACCTGACTGAGAAAGGATTCATCGTCCTTCAGAGCTTCGCAGAGAGCTTCTCGGGAGTCTTTGGAAAGATGCAGGAGCTCAAACAAAGATAAGCGTGCAGGAGTACTGGCCAGTTGTGCCAGTATGTCAAAGTTGTGGGGCTTGGCTAGCCCCGAAGCATTCTCCTTCCGTAGAGGTCTGTCGAAACGAGCCTCCACCTGCTTCTGCTTATTGGCTGCTGAGGGTTTAGACGGGCCCTCCTCAGGGATTGTGCCGGGAGGCACCACCTTGGCGGCAGCTTCGCCGGGCTGAGCGTTCTGTTGTGCATGCGTCTGCACTGGAAGTGCCTCTTCTGTTGAAGAAGAGACCGTACGGCAAGACTTGATCTTCCAGCCTTTTGATTTGGAGGTAGAGCGTACCTCCGGTTGAGTCACCTCGGAGACGAGGTCGGGGTGAACCCAGAGGACCTCTCCTCGAGATGTGGTGAGTGGGATGAGTCCACTCACATTGTCGCGGGTAGGTGGCAAGTTCACCACCTCCATTGTCGCCTTAGGGATGGGGACGACGCCATCTTGTGTGGTGGTCGGCGGCAAGGTGCCGAACTGAAGTGACACCACATTGGCTGATACCGTCTTCTCTTCATAGTCGACGGAGATTACATCGGCATTGATCATGCACTGGATGTAATTCTTAAGGACGTAGCAGTCCTTGGTCGGGTGTCCGACAAACCGATGGTAGTGACAGTACCTCGGGTTGTCCACTTTCCCAACTTCATCGGGCCGCTTTGGGTCCGGGAGCTTGATCTTGTCACCCTGCTTCAGTATTTCGAAGAGTTGCAGGGTGTCTTCGTCATTGAATGAATACACCTCCTTGGGTCTCGGCGCCAGTAGAGGTTTCTGAGTAGGCGCAGATGCGCCCTTCGAGGCATTAACAGTCAATGCCTGTTTCCCCTTTGCTTCTCGCCCGGAGTTGTTGGCTGCTGACTTTTTCCCCTTATCATCTAAGGCGGGGAAGCTGACACCCAGAAGACGTGCATTGGCCGCCTTCTTTTCTGCGGCTTCAGCTTCGATAATCAGGGAGCTCCAGTCGGGAGGGGGAGTAGAGTTGAGCCAGAGCTTCACTGCGGGCAGCATGTTCATGCTGCAAGAGGAGAGGAGCGCATATTCTGGCATGCCTGGAGGTAGCCTGAAGCAGGCTTGTCGGAAGCGTTCGATGAACACCCGAACCGTTTCTTTCTCCTTCTGGCGAATCTCTATGAGAGATGCCATCGTTATGTCCTTCCCGCCGTCGTAGAAGCGATCGAGGAAGAGGCGCGTCAAGTCGTCGAAGGACGATATAGAATTGTCGGGGAGGCTGCAGTACCAGTCATACGCCACCCCTTTTAGGGCCCCAACAAAGATGCTGGTGAGGAGCGCGTCCTCCTTTGGAAGATGCCCCGTTTGTGACTGGAAATATGTCAGGTATCGACGCGGAGAGTCCTTCCCATCGTATGGTGTGAGTGTTTGTGGTTTATATTTTGGAGGATAAACCACCTTGTTCCACTCGAGGGGATAAGGCTGGGGAATGCCCATCTTCTGGCGCTCCTTTTGCCTATTTTTGGACTCGAAGCGCTCCCGCAGGTCCTTGATCATTTCGACCATATCCTCCGTGGAGCTAGGAGTCGGGAAAGGTGGCACTATCTGAAGTGGAGCGTTTGAGGGTTCCGATGTCCGAGGTGCTTCTGTGTCGGAGGGTGCCCGTTTTAGGGGTACACTCGACTCCCCATTAACTCCTGGGTCGGGACCGGTTGAAGGTGTTCTGGTCAAGGCCGACCGAATATCAAACACTGCTTGAGTCAGTGCTTGTATAGAGGCAGAGAGGGTTTTGAGTCCTCCCTCTAATGAGTCTATGCGCTGAACAATGTCCTGCGGTGGCGCATCAGACTCGGCATCATCCCCAGCCATGTATACTGTCCTGACACGGCCAGGAGTGGATGGATTGGTTGAGGCTTCGCTCTCGGCCTCACTTTCATGTGGGGGAGTCACCTCTCCTGGTGTTTCAGCTTGGCCACCCCCAGTCACGTTCTGGAGGTCATTCTCGACGGGCGCATCTGCCAGGGCCTGATTGTCCTCGACTCCGTCTTGAAGGGCCTCTTCGTCTCTACCCCCAGCTGTGTCCTGAGGGACATCCTCGTTTCGAGGTGCTTCTGGGAGGCTGACTTCGCCTCGAGGATGAAGATCCGCCGCAGCTGTGCTTTGGACATCTTCGTCTTCGGAAGGAAGCTCAACAAGGGTTTGACTACCCCCAGCTTCCTCCAAGAACTTCTTCTTTGACCGAGTGCCTTCGAACACCCCGAAGGTCGAGACTGCTGCCTTGGTTTTCCTTGGCTGGCTTTTGGAATTACCAGTCGTCTTCCGGAGTGATGAGGAGTTGGAGACCACATTGCATGAAGCAACTCTTGGCTCCTGTTCTGTTGACACCTTCTTCCTAAGGCGATGTCGGAGGGGTGTCGATGACTGCAGTCGTTGGAAGACTGACTGCCTTGGTGGTACTGCCGCCTTGCCACAGCAGTTGATAGTGACCACCGTACAAGTATGCCCCGTGAGAGGCTCATCGTGCTTGTTGGTCGACTCTCCTGACCGGCGCTTGTGAGTGATCACATTACGCAGGTCGTTGGAGGAGAGTGCTACCCTCACACCCCCTTCAGGCGTATGGCAAGGCCAAACGTCGGGGCGGACAGGTGAGTGCTGCGCCTCCTGATCTAATACCAAGCAGGCATCATGATCAGTAGTGGGGGAACAACAACATTTGAAGTGACTTGAACGGACCTCAAACGCACAACTAGAGGAGGCATGGAAGTTCAAGACCACTGAATTTGCCGCACTCGACTTGGTTATGCACGCAGTGGATGCGCCCAAGTGAGATGAGGACTTTGAAGATCGACTCGTCTTTGGTACCGAAGCACCTGAGTCGACCTTATACAGCTTGCTATCGGCACCGCGCGTGATTATGAGCACGTGCCTCTGGCCTGCTGCTGGCATAGCACGCTTGTGGCGCATGGCCCGTGCCGCCTTGGATCTCTTTGTACTAGCCCGCTGGGGCGCATAGTACTCAGCATCCAAATTCTCCTCGCCATTACAGCGAGTGAGTCTGTCAAAGACAGAGACTTTTTATGGCGCATCAGAGGTGATGTGCGGGGCTTTGGCTGCGCCTCTGCTCCGTCGACGCATCTTCCTCGCCTGAGAGGAAGATGGCTGGGGAATGTGGTCAGCCGCACGTTTCCCCGAGAGATGCGCTGTATCAGCGGGCGCACCTTGGTTGCTGAGAACGTCAGCAGGAAGGGAGGGCTGGATTGGTACATCCCCTTCAGTGGTGGTGCCCAAGGCGTCGACCTTGCGCACCCAGACACGGCGGGTCTTCTTCGGCTTCGGCAGCCGCTTCGAAGGACTCGCACTTCCTTCAGAAATGAACTCCTCGTACGCCTGTTGATTGAGGCGCACGACCAGCATCTTGTGGGAGGAGCCCACCTTCACGTCGTCGGCCTGTGACACGACTTTCTCGGAAGAGGAGAAAGAAGTCCCCAGCAGAGTCGCCAGCTTGTTTGCCATTAAAATCGTTTGATTGCAAATCTTAATACAAACAGAACAGTGTTACAATATAGGACTTAGATGTAGTCCTAGGAGTACACTTTTGTTTAATCTGGGTCCTAAGTGCCAATGGAGCGAGTGGTAATGCGTTGACTCCGTTGACGGGCTGACGACGATTATCGGTTCTCTGAAGGTGTAGATTGCTCTGGGTGCTGGAGCTGGTTGAGAGGAGGAAGACGTTGAGTGTCTGTATCTGCCTCTCTGATGATCTCTGTCTGGATTGTTCGTATGTATGTCCCTCTGTGTGTGTAAGGAGGGGATGATTCCTCCATTTATAGCTGGGCAGGTTGACTGCTTATGCGCGCATATGTAGGATGCGCCGGTGCGTGGGGACGCCACGTGGAGATTGCTGATGGAGGCGCATGGACGATGCGCCCTACTCGCGGGGTTGAACTCTTCATACTGCTGTTGTGAGCCGGCACGTAGCAGAGGAGAAGATCTTTCTGTTGCTGAGATCTTGGATGAGTTGAGTCAAAGGACACGTGTCGTCGACCCATGGCTCGGAGATCTCTGATTTGGTGGGGGGAATGATTTGGTGGGATGCGCCTTGGATTGGGCACATGATAAGATTTTGGCTCGTGACCTTTAGGAGTCACGAGCCGTTCTGGGCGCATGGCTTTTGAGGCGCATGCAAGCGACTTTCCTTCTGTCTTTCGGGATCAGAGATCAGTCTGGGGCGCATGGCTTTTGAGGCGCATGCAAAGCTTCAACTGAAGACTCTTCTTCTGTCTTTAGGGATCAGTGAAGGGTCTGAGGCGTATGGCTTTTGAGGCGCATGCAGGTTTGGGCGCATGGCCGCGGAGGCGCATGCGGGTGGTCGAGTGGCCACGTGGCAGTAGCCGTCGGGATAGAGTCATGATGATGCTGAAGTTATGGATGCTTCGTCTTCTGCAAAAGCTGTCAGCCGTTCAGACTTGGGAAGGCGTGCTGCCAACTCTGTCAGTTCAGCATTTAATGTTGGTGACATTCGATGGACAGCTGAATGGACACGTCGGTTGACGTTCCACTAGGCATATGGGGGCGCATCCCCTTTGATGCGCTCGGTACAGGGCGCATCTGTGGGAGGCGCTTGGTGTTTGAAGGGGTGTGATGCGCTGTCCAGCCGGCGCATCCGACACGTCTTTAATGATGCGGCTGTTTCGCTTCTCGAGTGCTTTTAAATAGCCGTTTGGCTGAAGTCGAGGCGTCCGGTTCATCCATTTAATGTGAGTTCATTGCTCGGAACTCGGAGAGCCATCCACTTGGCGCGTGGGTTTGATCTGCCCGGCCTATAAATAGTGGCATGGAGAGAAAGTTTGCCTCTCATTCCCTCACGTCTTTCCAATATGAACTCAGGTTCTCGGGTGCATTCTGTTGACGAAGTGCTCCCGAGGGTGAAGATGAGACGCCATGTTGTCATTGATGCTCTTGAAGGTGACTGTTACATCCAAAAGACGGAGTCGAGGGCTTCTGAGGCAGGCGGAAGGTGCCTGTTGCATCCAAAGATGGGGATGCTCGGGCCTCGTCTCCGTTGTTCCGGAAGAGCCATAGATCGGAATGGCGGTGCTAGGCTCTCTCTTCCTTCAAAGTGGGTGTCGCCCGCTCTGACTGTGTTGAATGCTGCCTTTCGTCGTGATTTCGATCACGGTCTTCCTTTGCCTTTGGAGGCTCTTTCGAAGCCTCCCCTGGCCACAGCTTTGCGGTGCTCTTCTCTTCCTTGGTTCCAGCCAGAGGGTTAAATGCTTTGTGTATCGAAGCATTTATCAGGCGAGCCTGGTTAGAAGAGCGGCACATAACTGGGCTCTGCTCGGCCAGGTGAGCCTGGTTGGAAGAATAACTGGGCTGCTGAAGGGATGCACATAACTGAGCTGGATGCACATAACTGAGCTGCTGAAGAGATGGCGGGATGCGCCTGGTTGGAGGCGCATGACATCTGTTGCGCCTAACTGGCAGCGCATGGTGACTGGCAGCGCATGATGACTGCTGTGCCTATCTGGAGGCGCATGGTGGCCGCTGGCTGTAGACTTAGGATCTTTTCTTTGTAGAAATTCTCCTTTGTACAACCTTTTCTAGACATGTAATAGACTTTTATATATAAATAAAAAGTCCTTCTTCAAATGTCTATGGTTATTGACTTTGCTGTGAAGTATTCTGTGCGAGTCCTGGTGCATGTAGTGTCTGGCGCATGGGCTTTCTGGTTGTGAAATTCCATGCTTCTACATATATGTATGTAGGTAAATGTGCATGAATAGATACATGAATGAATGAAAAGTAAGTATTATGTTAGCCTAAGTTATAATATAGGATTTTGGTATATAGGTTTGTATATTATAATATTGTACATAGGCCTAGTGTATAGTGTTGCTCTATAGGCTAAGTTCTATTGTTAGGCTATATTGGTATAGGTTGGTGTAGACCTATATAGGCCTAGTTTGACTAGTTGACTAGAGTTTGACTTGGTTTGACCCAGAGTTGACCAAGAGTTGACTTTGACCTAGATTGGCCTAGAATTCATGTAGATTGCATCGTAGACTTCATTTACCTTATTTTAAACATGTTATAACCTGTACTGCTCTATTTAGGACATTGTGACTCCGGTGCAGACATCTGACAATATACTACTCTTTTCAGAGTATCAGGCGAGTACATTCTCTGATAGTTCTCTCATTTACTTGTCAATTACTATACTTCAGTTCTAGTTAGTTGTATGCGATTCTCTGTTACAACACGTGTGGATATTTCTGGATTCATGTATACGACACACATTTATTTTCTGGCCTCTATTACTGGTATCATCATTTTCGACTTTTATTACTGGAATCACCTGCTGGAATCATTTACTGGAATCATTTACTGGTATCTTCATATTATTGGCTGGACTCATCTTGAATCATTGTGTCGTAATTCTGGATTCACTTGTTGGGAGGGAAAATACTAGAGTAAGACATATAGACATACCCTATTTCTGGAATCACCCTTTTGCTGGAATCATACTGGAATGATAGCCATCTCACACCCGGCCAGGTGTGTGATGTGCCGGATTACCTATAGCCGTTTATATGTCGATCTCGGTATTTTAAAACACACTGCTAGAGTATAGGCTGGACTCACCCTGGAATCATTGATCACTATAACTGGAATCATCCCTTACTGGATTCATCTTGTATGAGATTCATCCTGTACTGGACTTACATTGGAGTTACACTTGTCTACATTGTTGCCTGGACTTTATACCATATTATCCTGGTTCAGCTAGTTCTATTTTTACAGTCTTCATTGCTATGATTCTTCTCTTGTTTAGTATTTACTTTCCTTGCACTTTATCTGTCTTTCTTACCATCACCTGAATATAAACTGCCATTTTCATCAATACAACTGTCTATAACTGCTTTATAGTTCTCTGTCATTTACTTGGGTTTTCTAGATGAGATGTGCTCGTTCCTGTCCTGACTGGACCTGTTAAAAATTTTACAGATGATTGCCCTGAGGACACATGCCCTACATTTTACTGAGGAGATGGCTTAGCTACCTATGGCCCCGACACTCGGGAGTCATCGGGAGTTTAGCTAGTCTGTCTTGTTTTAGTTTTCATGTTTAGAACTGGTGTTGTATATAGAGATTTGAGACTTGAGATGTATTGAGATTTTTGAGTTTGTTGTTATTATATTAGTAGTTTTGTTGTCTTCAATTTCTTAGTGATGTTTCTGTGTTATCTTATCGTGCTTAGACTGTGATTGAGTTACACCATATCTTATACTTGTCCTCCATTCGGAGTTGATCATGATGAGTACATTATATACTGCATGAGTTGATGGTTAGTTAGAGACATAGAATAGCGTTCTACCGCCGACACTGCGGCGTAGGCTGGGCGCTGTTACGTACTCGTACCCTCACAGTGGGTGCGGGTCGTGACAGGACGCATTTCTAGGATTGCTTTAACTTTATCAGGATCAACATGGATACCCTGAGAAGTAATAACAAATCCTAAAAACTTGCCACTGGAAACCCCTAAGAAAGACTTAGTAGGATTCATCTTCAATTGATGTTGACGCATCAATTCAAATACTGTCCTTAAGTCTTGAATGTGATCATCCTTTGATCGACTTTTAACAGCAATGTCATCTACATAACATTCAACTGTCTTCCGTAGATGCTCTTAAAAGATGTTGCTCATAGCCCATTGATACGTGGCACCGGCATTTTTAAGACCAAACGGCATAACCGTATAGCAATAAACCCCAAGGGGTGTTCGAAAAGAAGTATGCTTCTCATCTTCTGGATGCATCTTGATCTAATTGTATCCTGAGAATCCGTCCATGAAAGACATGCGTTCAAAACTGCATGTATTGTCTATCATGACATCAGTAATGGGAAGTGGGAATTCGTCCTTTGGACAAGCTGCATTAAGATCTCGATAATCTATGCAAACTCGGACTTTTCCGTTCTTCTTTATAACAGGAACAATATTAGCAACCCAATCTGGGTGTTGCTCTTCACGAACAAAGCCACATGTAATCAACTTTTTGACTTCTGCTTCAATTGCATCCATCATATCTGGTCTAAAGCGTCGTTGCTATTGTTTTACAGGTTTGACATTAGGCAAAATATTGAGCTTATGAGTAGCAACTTTAGGATCTAGACCCGGCATATCCTCATAACTCCATGCAAAGATGTCAATATACTCTTTGATCAGTTTTATCAACTCTTCCTTTTCATCTTCAGAAAGGTTCTTACTGATGAATATTGGTTTAGACGTAGTTCCATCTCCGACATCAATCTGGATAACCTCATCTTCTGTAGGTGGCTGTTGCTGTTCAAAATGAAGTTCCCATTGAGTGTCCATTTGTTGAGCCCAAGGATCGTTCTCGAATAGTTCGGATTCACCATCAATTTGAACCATATTAACTGAGAATATTTGTTCAGATTCATCATATGAGGAACGAGACATATCTGATTCGATGAATTGGATTTCTTCTGAATCCGATGATTGCGAAGAACTAGAAGAGAATTCTTCTTGTATATCGTCATTAAACATGTAGGACGGATCATATCATAACCCATGACGAGTCTTTTGATAAAACGAATCACCACATAAGGGTAGTCGTCTACTTTTGCCTTGATTGAGACCTTGCATAGTCTTCAAATCATATCCCATATTCTGGATGATCTTGATAGATTGTTGACTATATTTGTCAATTCGGATTCTTTCTTTATCTTTATCTTTCAGATCATCTGTCTGAGCAACAGGGATATTTCTAGCCAGGCCAAAGACAATTTGGCACTTGTTTTTCTTATTAGACGGAACCACGAAATAAGATTCTTCTTGACGTCTATAAGTTACACAAGCTTGCGATGGAGCAATTACAGGTAGAAGATAGGGAGAAGATGTTAAGAACTTTTGAGCATAAGGCCCAACATCAACCTAAAGAGGAAAGGAATTTTCCTTATAGTTAATGTATAAAATTTCTTCTGGTTCTATGTCGCCTTTATATTGATGACTTTGATTATCAGAAGATAAAGTCATTCTTTCAATAAACTTGACAGCCATATACTCGAAAAGAAAATTTTCATTGATATCAAAAAGTACAGAATAATCAATATTTACATCATTTACAATTTGACTGCTACGCTTCGGATTAATCATTAATGGATCATTATCCGTCTTCTGCGTAGATTTGCCAAGATTGACAATCAATGGTGGTTCTGGATCATTCGTACAAGAAGTACGCCCTTTGACCTTAATCATAAAAGGTTGAACTTGGCTCTTAGCAGGAATATTTACTGATTCTTCAGATGAAGCTTGAGTTCTTCCTTTAACCTTGATTATCAAAGGTTGATCATTGACAGATTGGGATTGGATTCGTCCCTTGACTATGATCTTCAAAGGTTGCTCTTCTGATAGATCTTCATTAATAGACTGATCTTCAGTAGATGATTGATCTTCAGCTATGTCTGATATCTCTTTCACATGCTCTTATTTATAAAGCCTTGAATCAAACAAATAGGCTTCAACGCCTTTGAAAGGATTGATATCAGCAAACTCAGTCTTCACAACTCCTTGAAAATCCACATATTTGAAGCATTGGTGGAGAGTTGAAGGCACGATGTTATGCTCATGTAACCACGGTCTTCCAAGAAGAATATTGTAGGATACGTCTGAGTTGATAACATAGAAGGTTACCATAGTTCGAAGATCGCCAATCTGAATCTTCAGACGAATCTTTTCAAGTGGTTTACTCTTACCAGAGTTAAAACCAACAATCGTGGTACTAGTGTAAGTCAGATCACTAGTAGGAATCCTCAATGGTCTTAGCATACTCTGAAGAATTATGCTAATTGAAGACCCAGGATCAATATAAATCCTGTCAATTTCAGTGGATCCAATATACCCAGTGTAGCACAGAGGCCTGTCATTGCTTGTTATGCTTCAACAGCATATCTTTTTGTGTAAAGGTGATGTTGGGAATTGCTTCCATCACACTATGACATTGTGGACATGATATGGGTGTATTATCAGGACTCTTGAGTTGAGCCAAGCATGAATCTGCTTGAAGTAGAGCTTCACTCAAAGTCTCCCTGCTTTCTTTAGAAAGACGAAGCAGCTCAAATATAGATAGTCTAGCCGGAGTATTGGCTAACTGGGCTAGAATATCAAATTTGTAGGATTTCATCACCACCCCCTGACTGGAAGAAGACTTCAATGGGACGTCAAAATATACTGCTTTCTGTTTCCACTTTTCAACCACGGATGGTTTAGCAGAAACAGGAGAAGGTTGAGCTGGTAGTGTTTCAACATCCTCTATTTCTTTAGAAGATCCCTCATAATCTTTGTGGTACTCTTTCCCAGATCTTGTACCAGCAAAAGTTTCTTCTTCGGACTCAGGAGAATGAAGTACCATATTAAAGGATTTAGTCTTCCCTCTCTTAGCCTTCTTCTTGTAAGGATTGTTAAGAGGAACTTCAGAACCCAATCCAACAGTGGAGTTCTGATTTTGAATTTGTAAAGGAAGTCGTATTCCTTTATCATAATTCAAACCTTCTGTCTTTTGAAAGTCATAACCCATTTTTTCATGAGAAGGACAGATTGCTGACTGTATAAATGAATGGGCAGTAGGCTTTTACCAAGTGGTTCCACAGAAGAAGAAGAAGAGATCTCTGTAACTACAGGAGAATGAGGAATAGATGTCTCTGTAACTACAGGAGGAGAAGGGTTTGGGATACGAGGAAAAATCCCTGTAGGAGCTTTTTCATAAGCAGCGAAGACTTGTTGTACCCGATATAAGGGAACACTATTCATGGCTAGCCACTGCTGATAAGTAAGCTTGAGCTTGGTAGGAGGAGCTAGACTTGGAGGACATATGTTCAATCCCCTTAGTCTATTTTCCAAAGGAGTGCCATCCCATAGATGATCCGAATCATCAGGATCTGGAATAACATGAGAAATCATGTTGCAGGTTTTGACTTTCTTGCCTTTCTTGGATTTTGACGTTTTACCTTCATTTTCCAATTCAGGTACTAAGTCAGGATGTACCCACATAATTTCACCATTTTTTAAGGTAAGAGGCAGTAATCCTTCATTTTCTTCTCCAAGAGGCGGGATATTCATAATCTTCATCGTCGCCTTCGGAATTGGAATAATTCTATCTGGGACTTGCTGCGGAGGAAAATCTTCAAATTGAAGAGAAACCATATTAGTTGTAACCGTATGGTCATCATTGGTTAAAGCGATAGCACCACCATTTATCAGCTCTTGGATTTTCTTCTTCAAGATATAGCAAGTACTGGTAGGATGATTAATGTATCTATGATAGATACAATATTTGGGATTGTCAGTCAGATTCACTTCATTAGGCCTCTTTGGCTCCGGAATCTGGAGCTTGCCACTCTTCACCAGACATTGGAATATCCCTGGGATATCACTCTCGTCAAAAGAGTATTCTTCCTTTGGCCTGGAAGATTCCTGATTATTCAGCGTCGTTTTATTCTTGGAAAGATTGACCATGAGGGTATCTTTTCCTTTCACATTACGATTACTAGGATTATTACCAGGATTACTTTTCTTTCCTCTATCCTCTGAGGCAAAAATCATCCCATGTTCACGAGCCAACCTACCATTGGTCTCGGCAGAAACTGTTGCTATGATAAACGAAGCCCAATCTGTGAATTGGGAACCCGTGAAAATAGCAATAGATGGTCGCAGATTCATTTTACATGTATCAATTAATGCTGAATCTGGCATACCAGGAGGCCTCTTTAGAGTAGCCTGTCGGAAACGTTCGATGAACGTCCGAGTATCTTCCTTCTCCTTTTGTTTAATTTCTATCAAGGAGGACATGTTCATGTCCATACCTCCTTCATAGAAGCGGGAGAGAAATATTGCCTTAAATTCATCAAAAGATGAGATACAATTGTCGGGTAAACTACGATACCAGTCGTAAGCTGAACCCGTCAAGCACCCAATGAACACTCGAGTGAGAAGAGCATCATTTTTCTGCAGATATACAGTCATAATATCAAAATAATTGATATACTGACTAGGAGAAGCCTTTCCATCAAACAATACCATAGATTGTGGCTTGAATTTTGGTGGAAAGGGTACATCATTCCAACGAGAAGGATAAGGTTGCTTAATCCCTAACCTCTGGAGCTGATCCTTGTGCTTCAAAACCTCAAACTGTGCTTTGAGTTCGCGTACTGCTTGAATGGCTTCATTGGTCTGCGGAAGCATATTTGATTGAATAGTTGTTGGATGTACCGTAATCCCCACCGGAGATGGTACATCTTCTGGAATAATAGGATCCGGAGATACAAAATTTTGATTAACAGCAGGCTCTTGAATATTCAAAGGTATATCAGCCCCTTGACTATCTTGAGTCTGTGCTGCTACTGGTACTGGGGTTATTACTGTCGGCTGAGCAGTTTGCTGAGTCAGTATTATCTGATGCATGTTTTGCACCATGTTAAGCATGTCTTTCAGTGATTGCTCAACGGCAGTGAGACGTTGTTCTGTATTAGCAGATGAAGTCTCTGGTTCATCTCCAATAGCGTAAGATTCAACCTCTCTTGAAGATATAGAAGGATTAGTATAGAAGTATGAATCGACACTATCAGTTTCAGACTCAAAAGATTGAGTACCCCTAGCTTCTGAATCGAAAGTCTGCAATTGTCTTTGTCTTCTTGATCGAGTGTTTTAATATACTCCCTCAAAGGAATCAAGAAGTCTGTTGAACTGTTGTTGACCTGGAGTTTGGGACATATTTCATCTCGAACGTCGTCCTCTGTTAGTATGAGATGCCATATTGACTGACACATAAGACAACTCATGTTCTTGGTCTTCAGCTTGTTGTTGAGACACATTAAAACTCAATCGATCAAAAACTGACCGTTTTGAAGCCGAACAATAACAGTTGATTACAACCTGGTGATATTCACAATGGTGTTTTTCTTGGGGGAATGTCACCGGGGATTGTCTGTTCTTACGCTTTTGCATTAGCAATTCACGTAAATCAGAAGGAGTAGAGGGAGTAATCTTCTTTATTACATTTGGGGTAGAAAAACGTTTAGTCCCTTGTGTATAAAGAAGATTACTGGCTGCATTAGCAGAACCAAACTGTATATTTTTACGTGTTTGGAGTTGTGTGTGTAAATCTTGAGATTTTTTAGCACGAAGGACTCCATTTTCATTGCGTGTAATTTGTAGGTTTGGTACTTTGCGTAGAGCAGTATAAGAAGGTTGTTGGTGTAGAACTGAAGCTTTACCAATAATATTTTTACGTTGTATGCGTTTAGGTACATTCATATTAGATGTAGAAACATCGTTGCGAATTTTTTCTACACTGTCAAAGACAGGAGACTTACCTTTACGCATAGAGCGTAAAAGTTGATTATCTACCACGTCACAGACGAGAGATTTTCCTTTACGCGAAGAGCATAATTTATGTGAGCCTACCACGTCACAGACGGGAGACTTATTCTTACACTCAGAAGCACAAGCATTCGAGTCTGCCTCATTACAAATGGGAGACTCATTCTTATGTACTGAGCGTAAAATTTCATTTTTACGCAGTGGACGTGAAACCTGATTATCTTCACCGTCGCAGACGGAAGATAAATTGTCACACTTAGAGTGCAACGCTGAAGTAAGGACCGCCTCATTACGAACGGGAGCCCCTACGACAGGAGTGGAAAGAATTCCCTTGCCGTCAGAAGCAACAGAGAGATCAGAAACTACTTTGGATTTAGGAATCCAAACTTTTTGTGCTTTGAGAGATTTTTGAACATTGGAGTAGCGAGAACCACCCCCAGTTCGGAGCATCCCTTCATGAGCAGTCTGGTCGAAGTGTACAACCAGAGTCTTCTTTGTCGATCCAATTGACACATCATCGTATTAAGCAATTGCCTCCTCGTCAGAGGAGAAGGTCATCCCCAGCAGAGTCGTAATTTTGTTTCACTTAACAAAATGCCAGGAAAATTGGCTTTTGAAAATAAAACGAGAAAAAGTACAAGAAGTACAAATTTGATTCTGGGAAAGTATTGCTATGGAAGTCTGATCTGTAAATGATCACTTTGTTCCTTGGACCGTACGATGATGATGAAGATCACTGCTTGAAGATGAACAGTTGGAAGAACTAAGTCACCGGAAAGGTATCGACGCACTTGGGCACTGATGGCGAGGCCGAATGCTTTCCTGCTTTGCTTCACTCTGTTCTAAAAAGAAGGTTGAAAAAGAATGCTCTGGAGAATTAAAATCTCTGAGTTTTAATCTCTCTGTTTTCTCTCCTGTTTCTTCTCTCCTGTCTCTGTGTGTCCCCCTTATATAAAAAAAATAAGTCTATTTATAGACTTGGGCTCTTGTGCGTAAAAACTCAGCAAAAATTTCATCTTTACGCTAACAACTGCCACCCATGACCGAAGCCATCCTCTGCATACGTTGACACATGTCCCATCATTTCAGTAAGAATAGGATGCACGTACATACGTTCTTCGAGATGTGTGGCATGAAAGTCATGTAGGCAAACCACGTTCTGAATTGGTGAAGAAGAATAGGGTGTAAAAACAACCCCAATGTACTCTAAGCGTAAAGCAGTAGACTAGGCGTAAAATAGCCCTGACATGGACTTCCCGCGTAAAGTGGTTGTTAAATAACCTTGAGCGTAAAAGTAGATCAAATAAACCTTACGCACACGTCAACTTTTGAGCGTAAAAACTCGTATAGTCTCCGTGCATAAAAGAAGCCATATTATGAGCGTAAAATAGCTCAGTCCACATACTAAACGACAAATTGGTCTCTGTGTAAAACAAATCCCTTTGATTTCTGTGATATATGCCATCATTAAATCTTTATGTCAGACTTTGCATTAAATGCAAGACTTGACAGCTTTGTTCAGCGCAAAAGTGGTTAGCCTGTCTTAGGCGTAAAACCATTGGCTTGACCCGAGCATAAAAACTGGTTAGCCTGCTTAGGCGTAAAGTGATTAGCCTCTCCTTGGCGTAAAATAGATCATTTTGAGTGGAATGACCCATCTCTTTGACTCATTCTATGAAGCACTTTTTACGCTCCTACAGGGGTGTCTGTCTCCTAATCAGAGCAACACAAGTTACAACATGTCTAAATTGAAGTAATTGAACATTACGATGCACCCTACATGATTCTAGGTCAAACTAGGTCAAAGTCAACTCTTGGTCAACTTTGGTCAACTGTCTAGGTCAAACTAGGTCACACTTGGTCAAACAAGTCAAGGTTAGTCAAATCTAGGTTAAAGTCAACTTTTGGTCAACATTCTAGTCAAACTAGTCAAGTTATCTAGGGTTTAGTTAACAATGGTCATATTAGTCAATTACTAGTCAATATGGTCAAGCTAGGTCAAGTCTAGGTCAATCTAGACTATCTAAGGTACTACACCACAAGGTTAAGGTATAACCAATACCTATACAAGTATACCACATATAAACACATATATATATAATACCAACCTTAATCCTATATTCAAGCTAATCCCATATTCCAATCTCAAGTCATGACTCAACTCTAAGTATCTCACTTAACCCCATACATATCCCCATACATATCTTAATTGACATGTAACTATCCATATAACCCAAGTCACACAAATACCCTTATATACTTAGGGCACTCACATATAGGTCAAACCTAACCAATTAGTTAATAATCTAGGGTTTAGTCAAACCTTAGTCATTAAGTCCTTCTAAGTCCTTTCTAGGTTAATTAGGTCAAGGTCTGACTTATAGTTGACTTTGGTCAACTATGGTCAACATTTTGGTCAACCTAGGTCTAGTAGTTAAATACTAGTTAATATGGTCAAACTAGTCAACTCTAGTTACTTGGGTCCATATAGGGTCAAGCCTTAGTCTAACTAGGGTTTTGGTCAATCATAGACTAATCAACAAGGTAATTAGGTTAATCTTGACTAATGGTCAACATATGGTCAAACACTCTAGTCAACCTAGGTCTACTAGGCTTATTGGTCAAATCTAGACTCACTAACCATAGGCCATAAGCTAACATATCTAGGGCACTGGCATATACATCTATATATAATACCATATATATACCCAACTATATATGATACATATATATTCATGCAAACTTAACATATCTATATATATTATCAATATATATTGTCACGATCCGCACCCAATATTTGGGCATGAACCGTGTATACGCCCAGCCTACGCCGCAGAGTCGGCGGTAGAACGCTGTAACAATATGATGAACAACCACGCAGATAATATAATTCTCACATAGAGCAACCACAACTCAAGATCACAGCTTCAATAACTAGAAAGTGAAATGAATATCCATCTCAAAGGAATAATGATAAAATGATATGATATCTCTACTACAAGTCTCAATGTTAACTCAAAACCAAACAAGTCTCAGATCTAACAAAAAGGAACTAGGCAAACGCAGCAGGATCAGACGCTGCGTACTCCTCCTGATAAGCAAAATCTGTCTCGACTAAATCCCCCATGTAAGGGCCATACTGGTCAGGGCACTCGACCTCCTCGCAATCACCTAAAATTTGTATGGTTACCCAGTCAGGATGGAACGAGTACAATTCATCGAATGCAGTTCCAATATATGAAAGTGACTATAAACAAAGTTAGACATCAATCATGAGTTTTTGAAATTAAATAGTAAAGCTGTGAGAAAAGACAGTAAAATAAAGTAGACAAACACCTTCCCAACTGTTAGAAATACCTTTTGATATGTGATCGGTCTGGGGTACTACACCGCACGGTCTACGAGGTCTACTTGCATGAAAAATAAGCACGGGCTACACTACTTGCAGAAAGTAAACACGGGCTACACTACTTGCAGGAAATAAACACGGGCTACACTACTTGTAGGAAATAAACACGGGCTACACTACTTGCAGAAAATAAACACGGGCTATGGTCTGATCACATATCTTTGGTATTTCATGTTCCCGAATCATTGTTTTATAATAAGATAAAATTCACAAAATTAATGACCAATCAATGAGATATAGTAAAATTCAATATTGAAAACAGACAACAAACTGTACTCGCCTGGCGTTCTAAGCTGCTGGCACGGGTCAGACTCCGAACTGAGGTCCAAGGAACCTATTTAAATGAAATTACAGTGTCAAGATACAACTCCAAAATGAAGGTTTGTGCTCTTAAAGTGGTTTGCCCTAATAGTTTAGTGTCTACCCCATGTTCTTGTATCTACAGTTGCATCTAAACTCTAGGATGGAGCAATTATCCCTTGATTCATAATACTTTGGGCAGGGGTAAATATCAGTTGGGGTCATTTCCTATAACTCAAGGCATAATTTACTACATGAATGATTTTCCTAAGCCAAAGTATCACACAGTTTACTATTACAGGTCTGACTCATTGATTTGGATTTGCTGTGACCAAGAATGGTGTTGGACACTAGGTTTGTGTATGTTCCTGATATCAGTAGGGTACCAATATCAATCCCCTGTCATGAGACTAGGTCCCTGCATACCATTGTACCCCTGTGGTGTTAGTGATTTGCACAATTTCAGTGGTACTCCATGATACAGGTCCAGTGTCCTGGTGGTGCTGTAAGGAGAACACCTGTTCAAATACCTCCCTTGCATAGATCCCTTTCCAGTGGTTCAGTCTATTAGTTGTTAGGATCTATGTACCCTATGATCTACTGGTTACAAAGTGCCCCCAATTTCCTTATCAGTTATTCCTGCACTATAGTCAAACAAAACTGTCACCCTTGGACAGGAAGTTCCTATGCAGTACTTCACAAGGTCTATCCCTGTCAATAGGCAATCAGTTACCTATTTCCTGCTACACTCCCCCCTTGGTATACTGGATACTCGACAGGGTTAGCCTTCCAAAACCTGGGTACACATACTGGTCCACAAACCTAGCTTTGTCCAACAGTTGTTAGGATACACACCTATTCCCTGGTGTTAACTTGTTATCGGGTTTTTCCTGACACCAGGTTGCTTCCTGCCAGTGCATCACAGTCGAAAACTCAGGAAATCCTGAGTTATAGATAACCCAGGTTTCTCTAGGATTTGGAGAGCCCTGTCAGGCCTGTCTCCTCTTCGATATAGGCCTGTCTTGACATCCTGGTTGCATCATGGTACAATGTTCCAACGAAATTCAGTTGGAATACTGCAGGGTAAGTCCATATTCAGTCTCCTCAATATCAGGTTTTTCCTCCCAAACTGATTTCCTAATAACTGGTTCTGTTACCACTGTGTTTAACATGCAAAACAGTGGCTTATTACTCTCATAATCATTTAACCCTGGTGCACACAACCAAACAATTATTTGTAAATATAGAAACAGGTAACAAGTTGACTTGTTATTCCCAATAGATGGGTCACACTTCAATCCTAGTTCTTGGTTATAATGGTGTCCTACTGTCTCGTGTATCATGATGGTATCTCTGTATTGATATTGGCAAGGCCTATACTCAGGTATCCAACGACCCACTGTTAGAACACCCATCCAATCCAGCATCCTAAAGTCTGTAAGCTAACCCAGGCTCTACCTAAACCTAGGATGACCTGAACCATCTGTCCCTTTGTTGCCTGTCATGAATGTGCCAGGTTACTCCTAGGCTTAATAGCTTAGGATGTGGTATGCTACCAACAGGATTCATGGGTTGTTCCTATCAGTCTAATTCCTACATCCCAATGTGCAAAAGCCTTGATCTCTATCTCAGAAATCTGCACAGGACACCAGTGCAAAGGATCCCCCTCCCAACAAGCCCAGGCTACTCTACTGAAATCTGTCTATACATCCAGCATATGGATATGACATATACCCCCTTGATCTTACTGTCCTACGCTCTGTCCTGATGGTGCCTACTCTAGGTTGGGAAAATTATACATCATACATTGTCATGTTCCCATGGACCGACCCACAGGACTCACCTTTGTAGTACCCCTGTTCTATACTAAGGAAGGTTCCTCCTAGCCATTACCTCGAACACAAAGTATTATCAATTGGTTCAAAGGGAGGAAGAAGAATACCTGGTATTACGGTTTTCAAGGTTGGATGATTCCACAGGTTCTTTCTTTGATGCTGCTATTGAGAGAAGATCGAGAGTTCCACTTAGGGTTTGTAAGGGAAACTTAGGGAGATCATAACCTATATATATACATATATAGGCACAGCTGGTCGAAATCTGTTTTAGGGGATTCAAATTGTTTGAATCAGATTTAGGGTTATCCAGCTGATGTTTAAACCTTATCAAAGTTTGAATCAAAATAGGAGTACAGACCCCTATTCGATTAACCAAAGAATTTGAATTCCATTCTTTACACAAAAGCCCCAGAAATACTGGTTTTTGCAAGGAAGGTTTTACATTGCATAATTAGATATATGCATACATAGATATAATGGTTTTTAATGCGAACTAGACAATTCACTTAATGCCAAGTAGCTTAAAATAATTAAATATTCATAAGAAAAGAGAAAAAATATGTGGGCTCACATATATATAGCCTAACTATATATATACCAATAACTATATACATAACCTATATATAATATACATAGAGAGAGGGAAAAAGAGAGTGAAAGGGTGTGAGAGGGTTAGAGGGCTGTGAGAGTGTCAAGACAGCAAGGGGGGTTTCTGTTCTCAGAAATATGAGAATAGGCACACAAAAACAGGACACACTTTATCTATATATATACACACACCTATACATACCTATATCTACACATATATACACTCACATACACATACACATATACCCACACACTCATATACATATATACATACATATACAGTGTATATACAGGCAAATACACACCTATACAGATAATAAAATCAATTCAAAATCCATTTTTGAAAACTGGAAATTACTGGAAATATGGAAAACACTGTGCAGTGAAGGATATTGGGGGAAAACCCAAATCAAAGCCAAAAACCTAGCTAAGACACGAATACAGTGGTTGGTAATCGTGCCCCCATATGTATATGTGTCGTAGGGGTTTCTAGGAGTCCACCACGACACGATACAACGTGTCCAAGTGTTAAAAATCCAAATCGGGTAAGTTTCAGTCACTGCAGTGTCACAGCGTCGTGCACAGGTTCACGTGTGTGTAGGACACGACACACACATCCATGTGTCTCGTGGTTACGTGTCCAGGTTCTCCTAGGGTCAGGCTACGTGTTTCAGTGTCTGTCTCGTGTCCACGTGTCACCAGGATACGACACGAGACGCATATCAGTCGAGAAAACTCGACTGATACACACTGCTACGCGCAGCGTCGTGCAGCGATGCAGGTATCTCGTGGACACGACACGAGCCACGTGGGGCCTCGTGGTCATGTCCACGTGTAGCCCACGTGTTGGGCTACACACTCGTGTCACCACGAGGTGTCCAAGTGTCGTGTCCGTGCGACACGACGCGCGCAAAGTCGGCTCTGTGCGTGTGTGCACTGTCAGTGCATGACCAGTGCACGTGTCCTCGTGTCCTCGATACGACACGAGGTGTCGTGAAACTCGAGGGGGGTCTGACAGTGATGGCCCCTCCTCTGTGTCAATTTCCACGTGTCCTCATGGCGTGTTGTGTCCGAAAATTGGGTCGAGTAGCAGGGAAGGTTGTATGCTTAAGTACAGTGTCCTGGCAGTGGGTTCGTATCGATTTTTGACACAGACACGGGTCTAATTTGTGCTCAGAGTTAGGGTTCTATGATCTACACCTATAGGGCTAGAAGATTGTTCAATTAGTTTTCGAAATTATTAACATTTAATTCATAGAGGCAATTTATAAAACACTTGAATTAAAACCTAGATACGTGTCCGATACGGACACCAAACCCAATATATTTCCTACCAAACTTAGCCTACAGGTCCATAGTACCTAGATGCATGCATTCATGAAGAGAAATCACAATATTAACTATGTATGAGGGTATTTACCTATTGGTGCAATTCCAATGGAAATCAAGTTAGTAGGGCGGTGTCCTCTTCAAATGATGATTCCCAAAATGCTATGCAACCTTGCTAGCTAGCTCCCCTTAGCACCCTCAATGTTAGGGGATCCCAATGCAAGAAACTAGGCTCAATTTGGAGTTGATTTGAGTATTTGGGGAGGAGTTTAGGAAAGAACACAGAAGAGGCAATTAAAATGAATTAAAAATTATGCAAATGATTAATGGGTTGTATTTATAGAGGGAGGGAATGTGTGATGGCTGCCATTAAGTTAGGGTTAGGGTTTAGGATGAGTGGCTAAGGTTTCTCCAACAATTTCAAGGCAATCTAATGGCTCACAACTAAAGTAGCCTTCTTAACCTTTAGCCTAAAATATCTTCCTAACAAATATCTAGATATTACCCTAATTTAATTACTTAATGAAACCCTCTAACTTAGTCTCTAGGGTCATGATTAACATCTAAATTAGGCTAACTTCTAGGTCAAGTCTCAATAATTTAACTAACACATATTTAATTTATATAATTTACAATTTCACAAAAGTGTCAAAATGACCAAAATATCCCTAGGCTTAAAAGTAGAAATTTGAAATCCTAAACACATGATTAGGTCTCCTTGGTCATGATTAGTCTCTAGGTCATGCATGACTAAGGTTACACTAGCAAAACACCAATTTCACATTTCACTCAATTAAATAGTTTTAAAATAACTAAAAATCACCAAAAATCATATCATGACTAAAATCAAATATTTTAATAATTTAAAATACAAAAGTTCAAATTTACCCTTATTTTAGAAAAGTGGGTGTTACAGTCTTGGCACGGCCGAGTTCGCGTAAGTTGCTCCTCGGTGAGGCATTGTCTTGAATATGTCTAAGTCGCGAATAGAGTATGGCACGACCCTGCCGTCCCGAGTTGAAGTTTGGTCAAGTACATACGCGATGAGGCACTACCTCGATCGAAATACACGTTGACATGATAGCACGACTATGTCATCGCATAACGAGTTGGTTAGACGTCAATTCTTAAAACTGATCCTAAGGCAAGACTAGAAAGACAATCGAAAGGGATTTAAAATGCACAAAGTAAATGAACGTGTAGGTTTTTGTATGGGTGGGCGAGGAGCTCACTCCACCAGTACAGTTGAGTACTGACACCCACACAGTATTCATATGCAGGCACAGGTAGAAGCTCGTAGCGCGGATTTCGCTTGGATGCGTTGAGGCACGGAGTTCCTTGGCGATTCGAAGCATGCGACCGCGTGGATTGAAGACTTATACAGGACATAATGTATGTACATCGCCTTCCGAACCTTCCGTTGGATTCAAGTATTGTATCGAGAGATGAGAGAGAGCAGAGTGACTTGTAAATGAGAGAAAAGTGAGCACGAGAGACTTGTAATTTGGCCTTGCGCCCACAAATGTAATCTTGTATTCAATATCAATAAAGAGCTTCTTTTGAATGACTTGTGTTCATGTGTGCTTGTTCAAAATTTCCGCTGCATGTTTCAATATTTTTGCTTGGGACTTCTGTGCGACGACCCCGTCACCGCCGATGTAATCGGCCATTATGAAAATGCCTTGCACGAGCACAATCTAGGCTCGTACGGCATCATGTCTTAGCGAGGACGATCGCTCCTACGGGAGCGGGACGTGTCATAATGGTATCAGAGCACGGCTTTACGTCCTTGGACTTCAAATCAAATTTTTAGTTTTGAAAGCTCGTCGTTGGAAAAAGAAGTATGCACTCTCTCTCGAATGTCCCTCGGCATATCCATACAATAAGTCTAAATATTTTTAAAAGCTCGTACAAGCGTTCAATCGAACGCATCGATAGGCAACGGCCTTTGTGCCGAACGGTGTCACACTTGTCTTGATAGAAAACACACATGCTAAAGTTAACGGTTGCGTGCATGCGCAACTAGTCTTATGTCGACACTAGCAAATGAGCGTGCAAACTCGAAGTATAGTCCGTACGGGATGGTTATGCGGCACAACTTAGTCCGCGTGTCGCGCATCTCGACTTTTTGGTGCAAACGAGTTGCGAGCGATATTAAGTATCGTTCGGTCGGGATCGGAGATGTACTTAGAGTGTATATCGATAGGAATGCTATCGATGTTAACGCTTAGGCGTATACGGAAGATGGACTTGGATTTTGAGAAAATAGTGCGAACGACTTAGTACGTCGACATGACGTGATCGATTACGCTAGGGATTCGTCGAACGAATCCGAAAGTTGTCTTAGTGAATGATGCGAATGTGATTGAGGAATAGATCGAATGGCTCGAATCCAAGTGGTGTATGGTTTGTCTTGGAAATCATTCGAGCGAAAATTGAGGACTACGAGTATCAATGAGTATATCAGCGAGGCGATGCGATCGTGCAGAGCCTTAGAACGTATCACGCTTAGTTGATCATGACTTCGTATGTCCCGAACGAGATATCGTTCGGACAACTTGTGAATGAGCAACGCGAGTTAGAAAATGATTCGGAACGATGAATAAAAGTAAATGTCTTGATCGAGGAAACATAGAGGATCGTGCTTACGATTTCGGATTACGTCAAATGAAATGTGACTTGAGTTTTGGACAACTATCTTGAAACGAGCTTGAAGAATAACGATCGAACTTGATCTTGAATATCGAAGAATTGTGGTATATCCAGTTCGGATAATAGCATCAGTCGCACGACTCGAAATTGGTTGCAAAGGAAGATCGTCAGGTTACGCATATCGTCGATGGTATTGAGGCGTATCAAAGATCGATATGCGATAAGTCGGGGGTACTCTGACTCGGCGAAGGATGATCATGCAAATGTCATTGTTCCATTGGATGCTATACTCAGGATATTGAAATGTGTCGAGGAAAAGATAGACTTGGCTCGAGGATTTTCTAGATGAATGAATGACGGTTAGACTATCGAATTAAAATCTTGACTTGGATGAAAATGATATGTTTGGATTTGCTTCGTCGATAACCACAACGTTGACGTTCTTGTCTTATGCGAGCGCAACTCCAGCCTCGTACATATGTCACATCGATTAGGGCGATCACTCCGCGTGAGCGCTGGTATGGTGATTCATACAGCTGGGGTGATTGAACTAGCATGGCGTGGCAATTTATGTGCTTCGACTTGTGGTTTGACGCGAAGGTGGACTCAGGAATGACTTAGCATACGTGACGGTCGAATTTGAGGATTGCGTAGGTCCAATCCGCGTATCGAGAATGAATTAGTCTGGACTCAAACAAGAGTTACTCCCCGATGAGAATGATTATTCCGCGAGAGCATTACATGGTGATTCATGAACCACCGTGGATAATCGAACTTGCGTGAGATTGGGGCGCAACATATTGTCAAAGCTAGACGACCTCGTGATCGAATACATGAATTGGTTAGAATTGGTGAATTTGAATGGATTCGAATGCGCGCAACGAATGCATTGATGCGAATAGGTGATCGTGCTCGATGTTTAGAAATCTGAGTGGACGCGAGCTTGGGTAGAAAAAAATCCCGTACTATCGACTTTGGTTTGACCCTAGGATTGGGGTCAGTGTTGGCATTATTGTTGGGGAACTATGATTCCAATCCTGACATTGACTTAGCCTCGAAAAGATGGCATAGCGGTTAGGCGAGACGCCTTGTTTCAAGTGTTAGCAATCGAAAGATTGATCTTGAGGATTGGCATGGATGGATAGCGTGAATCACGAATATAGGAAACCCTGCTCATGAGACTCGGCTGACATGCATATATTTCAGGGTCGATGCCTGAGTATGTGCACGATGCGACTCGAATGAGAATGACGAATTCTCTATCATGCGGCTTGGCTGAATACATGTATTTTAGGGACGCCTGGAATACGTGCATGATCCAACCCAGTGATACGTTGAATACAAATAAGACTTGAGGAACGGAAAAGTGTCTTGGAAATTGAAATCGTGTTAAAGGAAAGATCGGTAATAGTACGAGCGTAGCTCAGAATCGAAGAAACGTGTAGACGGAGTGTGTACGATTAAGTCTTGACCATAGAAATGGTAGGATGACTTGCCTTCAAAAAAGTCTCGAGGACGAGACATGTTCCGAGTGGTGTATGATGTAGCGCCCCGTCCCACAAAGTCAATCGGAGGAATCAAAACGCCGACGACGTTCGAACTTAGTCTTGCAACGGCTGCTCGAAGGCTTGCTCGGCCGAGGCGACTCCTCGCACAGGTGGGGTAGTTTCGGTGAACTTGCCTCATCTTAGCCTTCACTTAATAACTCGCATATTTTCAACTTGCACAAGTAGGCTAATATAAAAGCTACGAACGCACATAGCTAAAGGAATAATCCCGACCCGTCGGAATGTCTTAGAACATGGAAAATGGTCCCACGGTCTTCATAGAAGTCGGCTCAGCGTGCTTTCAAATGACACTCGATCCTTCGATCCCGCGGCTTGGGAGAAGGAAGTTGGCTTAAGTTGCTAAGTTGTCCCGATACTTGAAATAGCCTAAGTCATAGGCGTCGCCTGCGTGAATGCTTGATAAAGCATGCACGGTCCCGTCGTTTTTGCCCAATACTCGAATCAGCCTAAGTTATAGATGTCGCCCGCATGAATGCTTAATAAAGCATGCACGGTCATGTCCCGCAAGGCTTGGCATAGCCTTCGTACGTCCCGTAAGTTATGTCGTCTTGCACGGCTTGTTGGCTTAAGTCTAGGCACCCGAGAACTTGATTGTTCAAGTCGAACGCGTGCACGGTACGTTCCCTCGACGTGGAGCTCGGCGTAGCCTTTGCTCGTCGAGTCGTTGCCCGAATAAGTTAGACAAGAGTTGTGTTGGGCTATCGAAGCCATTTCTAGCACTGTTTCGTTCTATCTGCGGTTGTCAAGTCGCGTAGTCCTTTGAGAACAAGGCTCGTCGTATAAAGTATATGACTTGAGCGGTAGCGTCGCCTATAGAACCAAGTCTGTCTAAGGCACGAGCTACAGTAGATTTAGTAAAGAGTATGCCACGATCAAAGGAAGTCCTCACGACTGGTTGTCACCGAGATCGGTCCCGCTACTTGGGAGTCTCGCTAAGTCTTGAAAAGTCCCGCACATGAGATCGGTCCCGTGGCTTGGGAGCCTCGCTTAGTCTTGATAAGTCCCGCACACGAGATCGGTCCCGCGGCTTGGGAGTCTCGCTATGTCTTGAAAGGAAACACACAAGATCGGTCCCGCGGCTTTGGAGTCTCGACAGATAGAAGGAAAGCATGGTCATGTTAAGGAAGGACTGGTTAGATCGAGTTGAGACTTGCATGGTCAATGGACAACTTGTCGACAAGGTGTAGTCTTCTCGAATGATTGTCGGGGCGTCGGGATCATTCGGCCCGGGAGAAGCGAGTGCGGCTCAAAGCAGGATGTCGGATAACCGCATAGGAGTATTGGCACTTCCGGGGCTAGCTACCCATCGGAAGGGCGGCCCGATACCCCCATCGAGCCGTGTCCAAGATAGCTTGACATTGCTAGTGACCACTCATGTAGATGTGTCGGTAAGAGCGACAATCCGCATGTTTGCCTTTGGATAACGTCGAGTATTAGCACAGCGTCGGTCGAATCATGAGACAGTCTAGCACGACATGTACCAAGTTAGCAAGATACATGCTTCGGCACAAACCAAGGCTTTCGCGTATCCAGTATTGGCATTCACGTATTGGCTTTCGCGTATCAATATTGGCATTCGCGTAGTGGCTTTCACGTATCGGCATCGTTTGCCTAAGTTTGCATAAGTTAAGTCGAGTGCCATCGCTTTAAGTCAGCAGGACCGTAATGTAAAAGTTGGCTAAGTCAGGGAGTCGTTAGGCACAACCTCATCTTGAAGCACGAACAAGTCTAGACAAAGTCTAGAGGCACTTGGGTTTGAGTAAAGGTCTTGGCACGGCCGAGTTCGCGTAAGTTGCTCCTCGGCGAGGCACTGTATTGAATATGTCTAAGTCGCGAATAGAGTATGACACGACCCTGCCGTCCCGAGTTAAAGTTTGGTCAAGTACATACGCGATGAGGCACTGCCTCGATCGAAATACACGTTGACATGATAGCACGGCTATGTCATCGCATAATGAGTTGGTTAGACGTCAAGTCTTAAAACTAATCCTAAGGCAAGACTAGAAAGACAATCGAAAGGGATTTAAAATGCACAAAGTAAATAAACGTGTAGGTTTTTGTATGGGTGGGCGAGGAGCTCACTCCACCAGTACAGTTGAGTACTGACATCCACACAGTGTTCATGTGCAGGCACAAGTAGAAGCTCGTGACGCGGAGTTCGCTTGGATGCGTCGAGGCACGGAGTTCCTTGGCGATTCGAAGCGTGCGGCCGTATGGATTGAAGACTTATACACGACATAATGTATGGACATCGCCTTCCGAAGCTTCCGCTGGATTCAAGTATTGTATCGAGAGATGAGAGAGAGCAGAATGACTTGTAAATGAGAGAAAAATGAGCACGAGAGACTTGTAATTTGGCCTTGCGCCCACAAATGTAATCTTGTATTCAATATTAACAAAGAGCTTCTTTTGAATGACTTATGTTCATGTGTGCTTGTTCAAAATTTTCGCTACATGTTTCAATATTTCTGCTTGGGACTTCTGTGCGACGACCCCGTCTCCGTCGATGTAATCGGCCATTATGAAACTGCCTTACACGAGCGCAATTTAGGCTCGTGCGACATCACGCCTTAGCGAGGACGATCGCTCCTACGGGAGCGGGGCGTCACAATAGCCGTCGCTAAATCGATGAATTTTTGTAGTGTGCATCAGTAGTCCACCGTAAAACTATCAAAAATACATGTGTGTCGCTACTGATACGGAAAAGTGGCCTATCGATAAAAAATTCTCGTAGGACCAAACCTAAAAAATTAAAGTTGTAAGTTTACAAAATTTTAAATGCATACCAAATTCAAACAATTTTCGTACCTGGATCAATGTCGCCCATCTATTTAATATTTTCATTAATTTATCCTTTGACTGGAACTGCACAAAATTTAACATAGCACTGTATAGATATGCCAGCATTAACGCTCCCCAAGCATGAATCGTCGGTTCCATTAAATCTTTCAAAAATGACAGAAACCGTAAATTTACCATATTCGATGAGTCGAAAAACAAAACTGCATTAATAAAGCCTAGTAAATAAGCTCTGATGCAAGCAATGACCTGAACGAATTATGAAAAAATTATATCAGCTAAACTAAATTGATATATAATTTATAAATATTAACCATAAATGTAATACATACCCATTCCTCATCAACTGAGATTTCTTCGTCACCAATACGATCTACGTGCATAAAATTCTGACGGAGCCATGTATACGACACTAAGCTTTTGCCTTTCAACTTTGGTGCCTCCATACCTAGGTACTCCATGATCGTTGTCTCAGCGGAAAATGACTCATCAAATATTATATGTTCACCTGTAATAGGTAGACCTAAAATATTTGCAACATCTTTAAGGACAATAGTCGTTTCACCGAAAAGTAGTTGGAGCGTATTTCGTCCGGGCCACCAGCGCTCTACTAGACTGAGGATCAAGTCTCTATCATGACGTAAAAAACGTATTTGATCAATGTACTGAAAACCAAATACGTGCAACAAAGCTTTTTGGTCACTAGTCAACTTTCAAAACCAAGTTGGCTCTCATAGCGCCATATATTGTGTTTTCGACACCGCACTTCCCTTTTATAATCACATAGCTATATATAAAACATACGAACTATGTTACTACTGAACATAAAAAATATAAATTTTATTGACTAACACAATTAATTTTTAATATACCTCTCCAAAAAATATCAGACTAGATATGTGCGACTCACGTTGCTGCTTAATCAATTCTGTAGTTGGTCCCCCTGTATATGACCATCATTTTGGCTAGCATCTATAAGAAGATGGTTGTCAAAACCATTTAAATAGTCATGGTTAGGATTTACATTAGGATCAGGATTAAGGTTTACATTAGGTTAGGGTTAAGGTTATTACTAGGATTTTGAATAGGATTAGGGTAAAGGTTAAGAGTAGGATAGATTAGGGTTTGGGTTTATATTAGGGTAAGGGTTTGGATTAGGTTAGGGTTTAGTTTATGGGTTAGGGTTATGGTTAGGGGGTTAAGGTTATTAGTAGTGTTTTGAATATGATTAGGATAAAGGTTAAGAGTGTGATATATTAGGGTTTGGATTTTGTCATGACCCGATCCCAACTAATTGGGTCGAACCGGATCATGTCCAGCCTGCACCGTTGTTGAGACGGCGGCAGTAAGCTGTTCAGTAGCAGGTAACCATACAACAACACTATATTTGTCACAACTCAAAATTCGGAAATTTAAAACTTTATTAAACTTTTACAATGGAATGAAAGATACAACTTAAACCATTTTCTACATACATCATAAATAAAAGAAAACTCTAGGCAAACAGCTCATCAGTCTCGAAATTCTCGTCTTGGGATCGCGGAACAAAGCCTCATCAGTGATACCTAAAATGTTGGTTCTCCAGTCAGGAGGGAGCAAAGTATAATTCATGCTAATTTAAAACAGTTAAAGTAAATAATAGAATCATGCAGTTTTAAACAGTTTGAAGAAAGAATAGTTTTCAGCGGTAAAACAGTGTGATTTGAACAGGCAATGAATTATGACCGGCTTGGGATGTACAGTAGTATCCTAGCGATACGATATGGCTTGTCCCCGTGTGAAGAGGGGAAAGCTAATACAGTCAGTAGTTACAGTTGGCTTTGGTCATAATCATTACTCTATTCCCCCAGTCCCAATCAGTACAGTAGTCACAATCAGTACTCTCCAAGAGAGTTTCGTGTTTGCATCGTGGTTTAAACATGCAGTAAAACGATTATAGAAATAACTGTAAAACTAACACAAACTATACTTGCCTCAGGAAAATGACTGGAGAGGTGAGTTGGTACCGAGGAGGAACGTCAGGTATGTCTTCGAGTTCCTACAGTTGAGAACTCGACTTAGATCCGCTGTATAACCAAGCTAGGTGTGCTAGTTGCAATCTCTAGTAGTAAGTCCTAGTCAGGTTTTAAGTTGTTATTAAGCTACAGCTAACGTTTACGTCGCAAACTACGTGCGTTGATTAAACCGGTTAATTTGATTATTTGGAAAAATAATAAGAACCAATTATCTTTGGAAAACTTTGTGTTTTTGTAATATATCTATAAAAATATAGTTTCTTACAGTAACAAATCATGAACTAGCTATCTTACTAATATTTTATCCATTTAATTAATTCTCAATTAATTATATGATTACGCTCTAACTACGATTATACATCCAATCCAAAACCACCCAAAAATCAACATCAACCCAGAAAAGAAAGTAAAATCTACACTATGCAATACATGGCACAGCTAATCATCCTAGAGTTATGGGCTTATGCCCTGTACAATTCTTTTTACATAAAATAAGAGAAAATGATTTAGTTACTAAATAAAAGTGCAGTAAATAAATAACTATAATAAATGACTTAAATACTAAATAAAATAATTTAAATTAAAGGTTGGAGTCTCAGACTCGGTCCATCATCAAAATCCAGCTAATACCACAACGCCCGGTCGGACCGGTGCGTTTGCATTTCGCCAGGGCCCACAGACCGGTACGGTCGTCGCCCGAAAATCAGTTTTAAAATTTATTTCCGAAAACCGATTTTGAAATCAAATTAAATAAAGTTTTGTAAAAATTTGGGCAGCATTTCCTCTATTTCGGGACAACCCAAAACTGGGAAATGCGCCACAAAACCTGTAATTGTTCCAACCAAATAATAATCCCGAAAATATATCCACCGAAATAATTTTCCAAACCACCAGAACCTTCCCGAAATACCCGGGAATCCCGCAATCAAACCAACCACACAAATCTCAGCAGACAAAATCATAGAAAGTGCTAACGCAGCTAACCGAATCTACTACGTAGCTAACCGGATTTTCGAAGGGGAAACCGGGGACCGATATCATCACGGACTACCAATGAAAAGCAACGGGACAGAGAATTATACCTCGGGGTGCTCGGCTAGAGCTCTCAGATGATATAGAAAGAAAATAAATATAATCCCGCAGCGACGTCGACGTCGAAACGCCGGAATCCAAAGATAGGCACGCTGGCCAGAGAAAGATCCCGCGAAAATCAGCAACGTTGCGGACAGATCTGGACAGCAGGGAGTTCGCGCGCACAAGGGCGGCGACGGGGAGCGCTGTGGTCAGCCGGAAGGGCCACGCGCGCTGGGAGAAAAGGGGCCGCGGAACGCTGGCTCCGCCGGGGTGGCGGCGCGCGGGAACGAGCCGCACGGCCGGGGGCTTCGCCGGAGAAGAAGCCGCACAGGGGAGGAGGCTGTGGATCTGGGGCTCGCCGCGGTGGCGGATTCGCCGGAAGGCGTCGGCGGTCGGGGGACAGCGCGGAGATCACGCGCGGGGAGGAGCCGCGCGGTTGGGCGGACGGCGGGGAAGAGTCGCGCGCGGGGGCGCGGGGAAGGTTCGGCCGGGCGCGGCGAACTGGGGGTGGCCGGATCGCGCCGGAGGGGAAACTCGGCCGCGGTGGGGAAGCACCGGCCGGATCTAGAGTTGGGGTTAGGGTTTGGGTAGGGGGTTCTGAGAGATGGAGGGAGAGAGAGAGAGAGTTATAGTTGAGAAGCTTCTGTGAGTAATGGTGAGAGTAAAGAGATTGAGGGATTTTTAGTTTTCTCCTCTGATGAATCGTGGGAGAGGTGGGTTTGAGGAGTGTGGGAGAAAGTGGAGAGTTTTAAGGGTGGGGTTCTGTTGAACGTGATCGTGAAGAGATGGGAGGGGTAGGTGTGAGTAATAAAGGGGAGAGTGGGGTTTAATGCTGTGGGGAGTTATAAGAGGGAGGAAGTGGAAGAGTTTGTGGAGAGGAATAAGGGGGTTATGGAACGTGGGAAGTTGGGGGAGTGTGCTGGTCCTTCGGGACCAGCTCTCCAAAATGTTTTTTTTTTAAATAATAATAATAACCAAGTCAGATCAGAATTAAATAGGAAAGGGTTCGGGCTCAGGCCTGGGTCTGGGTTCGGACTCGGGTCTGGGTTCGGAAACCAAAAATCCATGTTATTATAATTTTGAAACTATTTTCCACTCAAAAATATTTAATAGTAATAATATTAATAATAATAATAATTTTGAAAAACTAAAAGTAACATTAATTATAAAACACAAATTATGGGTTTCACAATCTTTCCTCCTTAGAAAATTTCGTCCTCGAAATTTAAAGGTAGGGTAGAAAAGACAAACTTGTATGGGTACTGCGACCATAACTCAGGTCCAACCATAAGAATTTCCAAGACAGTCGTGGATGAGACGGTTTAGGGACAAGTTTTTATTTATGATATCATCCACGCAGAAAAATACAAAAGCGAACCAAAGTACACGAGGTTGATCAGACCATCATGCACCGGTCCTGATTAGACAATATATTAGTGGGTGCACCCAATAAAATACTGTCATGATCAAGCTTGATAAAGAGATAGCTTGCAAAACTAGGCTAACTTCGTCAGCATCAGTCAAGTTTAAAACGAAAAGATAAGAAAATAGGAGTTTAAGTGATGGCTCAAATTCTGATCTTCTTCTTACCTCTGACTAGGCTTGCAACTGGTTTCTCTGGCACTGAAAGGTTAAGTCCAATCTTCAGCTCTACATTATCCAAAAATGTGACTCGAATCCAAAATGTAGCGTCTGAGCTGTGACGTAGAAGACGTTGCACACTCTCAAGATTAGCTGGTAGAGCTAACTGGTACGCTACTTCCAACGCGTCTTAAACTTCAAATGACCTGATGTACCTGGCCTCAATTTCCAGCTCCGTCAAAACTGATTGTTCCTCTGGTAGGAGAAAACTTCACCAAAAGCAATTTGGTCTTCCCAAGACCTACCAAAATCCAAGACGCAAAATCTCAATACATCTTCAAGCGTCTGGATTGACCTCTCTGCTTGCTCGTCCCGCGGTACTCCATGAATCCGGTAGATGTGCTTCTCGTACAATGCTGCCCACTTCTTAGTGGATAACCAACTTTGAAGGGGAAAAAATGTGCTGACTTAGTCAGTTGGTTTACTATAATCCAATTGGTGCCCTTCCCTCCTTGGGAACAAGGCAATCCTCATTCAAAGTTATATGCTTCTACTTCCACTCCGAATTGTCCAGCGGCTCCAACAAACTTGTTGTTCTCTTGCTAAACTCCTCATGTTGACAACTTCACATCTAATCCCATACCTGGAATTGTCCTTCTTTATTCCATAACACCAATCAATGGAGGCATATTCCGATACATCTTATTATCTCCTGAATTTATGGAATACTACGACTGGTGCATTTCTTTCATCAACTCGTTCCTCCGTTTGTCAGCCGATAGGCAAAGTCTCGTACCATTCTTCAGAGTTCCAATACTGATTAATTTAGAAACCCTCGAGTGTTCCTGCCAACACTTGATCTCTAAGCCTACAAAGTGCCTTGTTTTGAAACTACGTTCTCTTGATTTTTGTCCCTCAGCCTCGAACTTCATCAATACTGAATCAGCATCCAGCTCCGTCCTTCTATCTCCAGGTAGTATAACCTCCAGTCCAAACTTCTCGATGTCGGAATGGTACTGCAGGTTGATGTCGAAAACCTTCATCTGCTTCAACCATCTTCTTAGTCTAACATTCAGCCCTTCCTGAGTGAAGACATATTTCAGACTTTGGTAGTCTGTACATATTTTCACTCCCTTTCCATAAAATCATGCTTCCATAGCTTCAAAGTAAAGATAATTGCAGCAATTCAAATTAGGTGTGGGATGATTCTTCTCATGAGTCTGTAGTTGCCTATATGTATAAGCAATTACTTTCCCATGTTGTTAAAGAACGCAGCCCAGTCCATTTCCAGAGGCATTACTGTAAATTGAAAACCCACCGGTTCCCGCGGGTAGCGCAAGGATTGGTGTAGTGGTAAGTCTCTTCTTCATCTCCTCAATGCCGCCTGGCAAACTTTCGTTCAGATGAACTCTTCATTCTTCCAAGTGTGCTTCGTCATTGGCTCAGCAATCTTGGCGAAATCCTTTACGAACTTCTGATAGTAGCCGGCCAAGTTCAAGAATCTTTCGAATTGAACTTGGGGTGTACCACTTTTCAACAACAACTATCTTCCATCGAAATTTCTTCTCTTGACAACATGGCCAAAAGTCCACCTTGTCAAGAATCCACGTTCAGATAACTTACCATAAAATTTCTTTTTCCTCAAAGTTTCCAAAACTTCCTCAGGTGTTCTTCATGCTCTTCTTCAGTCTTCAAATATATCAGAATGTTATCTATGGAGAAGATAAACTGATTCAAATACTCATGAAAATCTCTGTTCATGAGATTCATGAACACAGCAGAAGCATTTGTCAGTCTAACGTCCTGACCAAAGAAAACTATCCATACTTGGTGTTTGAACGCCGTCTTGGAAGTATCCTCTTTCCTGACTTTGATTTGATGGTAGTCAAATCTTAAGTCAAACTTCGAAACACCCTAACTCCACACAACCAGATCAAACAGATCCTCGATCCGGGCAGAAAGTACTTGTTCTTTAGTGTCTAGTAACCGATGCACATCCGTTGTTCCATCCTTCTTAGGCAAAAACAAAATAGGTGCTCCCTAAGGTAAAGTTCCACTCTGAATAAATCCTAGAGCCTTCATTGATCTGGTCCTTCATCTTCTTGGCCACCTTCGGGTTGACTCTGTAACATCCTTTAGAATTTAAGGAAAGAGCCGGGGACTAGGTCAGGGGTGCATCCTATGTCTAGATCTGGGATAATCCGGGAAGACTATCAGGAAAAACATCTGCCATAAGGGTATAACAAAACTTCTATTCATGTGGAGAATTCTAGCAAAAACTCTTATGATTGATCTAAGGACATCCTGTTACAACTTCCAAAAAGATGATGCTATACAGCGGTTCTAGGTACTATTCTTCATGGTCCTGGCTCTTGCATGAGCAGTCTCCAACTGCTTCCTTTTCTATGAACCTCGAGTATGCATCATGCCTTATTGTAAGGGGCAGGGTCTGCTGGATAGAAAGAGGGTCCCTAGGTTGTGGCCTAACAGGTGTTGCTGGGATATGAGCTCTGGTTTGATAGAAAGATAAGGGGCAGTCCTTTACCCGATGTTCAGCAGATCCACATGCCAAACATTGTCCCAATCTCTTGCGGCAACGAACGGTCTGATGACCAGGCCTCTTGCAATAGTTACAAGCCCATAGCTTCTTACGACAAGGCTGCCGGAAAGTAGGGTACTTGATGGGACCCAAATATCTTCTAGATTCAGGGGTATCCTTCCTAGGACAAAAGTTCTGCTCTAACTTGGTTGGAGATAACTAAGGCTACATCATTGACGTTCTTCATGTCTTCTCTCATGATATTCTTCTGTTCCTGCTGGGCTTCATCTTGTGCTTTCTGGAACTCCAGGGTTTCTTGAAATAGGGCAACCATTTGGAAGATGTTTGCTGGTACTGGTGGAGCAACAAAATGAATACTCCACCAAGGAAATGCAACTCAGTTTGAGATAAGGTAGGAATCGCCAGTGTAGGGAAAACTTCACTGGATGCACTATGAGGACGGTCAAACAGCCGCGAGGGAAAAGACCCTGGGCTTGGTTGAGGAGATGGGGTATGATCCGGAGATGACACCTCATCGCCAGCAGGATTTGGTCAGCGGTCATTCTCTGGAAGGTTTAGGACGCACACATAAGCAAGGTAGCCTACCGGTCTATAATCAAGCAAAAAATATTTATTTATATATGAATCGGACCTATGTCGTGACAAATCAATGTTCCAGTGTTCTAATTGTTTCTAGATAGGTTTTCCTAAGTTGTTGTTGTGGACCTGCATGGGCCACCACTGAAAACATGTCACGACCCGATCCCAACTAATTGGGTCGAACCGGATCATGCCCAGCCTGTACCGTTGTTGAGACGGCGGCAGTAAGCTGTTCAGTAGCAGGTAACCATACAACAACACTATATTTGTTACAACTCAAAATTCGAAAATTTAAAACTTTATTAAACTTTTACAATGGAATGAAAGATACAACTTAAACCATTTTCTACATACATCATAAATAAAAGAAAACTCTAGGCAAACAGTTCATCAGTCTCGAAATTCTCGTCTTGGGATCGCGGAACAAAGCCTCATCAGTGATACCTAAAATGTTGGTTCTCCAGTCAGGAGGGAGCAAAGTATAATTCATGCTAATTTAAAACAGTTAAAGTAAATAATAGAATCATGCAGTTTTAAACAGTTTGAAGAAAGAATAGTTTTCAGCGGTAAAACAGTGTGATTTGAACAGGCAATGAATTATGACCGGCTTGGGATGTACAGTAGTATCCTAGCGATACGATATGGCTTGTCCCCGTGTGAAGAGGGGAAAGCTAATACAGTCAGTAGTTACAGTTGGCTTTGGTCATAATCATTACTCTATTCCCCCAGTCCCAATCAGTACAGTAGTCACAATCAGTACTCTCCAAGAGAGTTTCGTGTTTGCATCGTGGTTTAAACATGCAGTAAAACGATTATAGAAATAACTGTAAAACTAACACAAACTATACTTGCCTCAGGAAAATGACTGGAGAGGTGAGTTGGTACCGAGGAGGAACGTCAGGTATGTCTTCGAGTTCCTACAGTTGAGAACTCGACTTAGATCCGCTGTATAACCAAGCTAGGTGTGCTAGTTGCAATCTCTAGTAGTAAGTCCTAGTCAGGTTTTAAGTTGTTATTAAGCTACAGCTAACGTTTACGTCGCAAACTACGTGCGTTGATTAAACCGGTTAATTTGATTATTTGGAAAAATAATAAGAACCAATTATCTTTGGAAAACTTTGTGTTTTTGTAATATATCTATAAAAATATAGTTTCTTACAGTGACAAATCATGAACTAGCTATCTTACTAATATTTTATCCATTTAATTAATTCTCAATTAATTATATGATTACGCTCTAACTACGATTATACATCCAATCCAAAACCACCCAAAAATCAACATCAACTCAGAAAAGAAAGTAAAATCTACACTATGCAATACATGGCACAGCTAATCATCCTAGAGTTATGGGTTTATGCCCTGTACAATTCTTTTTACATAAAATAATAGAAAATGATTTAGTTACTAAATAAAAGTGCAGTAAATAAATAACTATAATAAATGACTTAAACACTAAATAAAATAATTTAAATTAAAGGTTGGAGTCTCAGACTCGGTCCATCATCAAAATCCAGCTAATACCACAACGCCAGGTCGGACCGGTGCGTTTGCATTTCGCCAGGGCCCACAGACCGGTACGGTCGTCGCCCGAAAATCAGTTTTAAAATTCATTTCCGAAAACCGATTTTGAAATCAAATTAAATAAAGTTTTGTAAAAATTTGGGCAACATTTCCTCTATTTCGGGACAACCCAAAACTGGGAAATGTGCCACAAAACCTGCAATTGTTCCAACCAAATAATAATCCCGAAAATATATCCACCGAAATAATTTTCCAAACCACCAGAACCTTCCCGAAATACTCAGGAATCCCGCAATCAAACCAACCACACAAATCTCAGCAGACAAAATCACAGAAAGTGCTAACGCAGCTAACCGAATCTACTACGTAGCTAACCGAATTTTCGAAGGGGAAACCGGGGATCGATATCATCATGGACTACCAATGAAAAGCAACGGGACAGAGAATTATACCTCGGGGTGCTCGGCTAGAGCTCTCAGATGATATAGAAAGAAAATAAATATAATCCCGCAGCGACGTCGACGTCGAAACGCCGGAATCCAAAGATAGGCACGCTGGCCAGAGAAAGATCCCGCGAAAATCAGCAACGTTGCGGACAGATCTGGACAGCAGGGAGTTCGCGCGCACAAGGGCGACGACGGGGAGCGCTGTGGTCAGCCGGAAGGGCCACGCGCGCTGGAAGAAAAGGGGCCGCGGAACGCTGGCTCCGCCGGGGTGGCGGCGCGCGGGAACGAGGCGCACGGCCGGGGGCTTCGCCGGAGAAGAAGCCGCGCAGGGGAGGAGGCCGCGGATCTGGGGCTCGCCGCGGTGGCGGCTTCGCCGGAAGGCGTCGGCGGTCGGGGGACAGCGCGGAGATCACGTGCGGGGAGGAGCCGCGCGGTTGGGCGGACGGCGGGGGAGAGTCGCGCGCGGGGGCGCGGGGAAGGTTCGGCCGGGCGCGGCGAACTCGGGGTGGCCGGATCGTGCCGGAAGGGAAACTCGGCCGCGGTGGGGAAGCACCGGCCGGATCTAGAGTTGGGGTTAGGGTTTGGGTAGGGGGTTCTGAGAGATGGGGGGAGAGAGAGAGAGTTATAGTTGAGAAGCTTCTGTGAGTAATGGTGAGAGTAAAGAGATTGAGGGATTTTTAGTTTTCTCCTCTGATGAATCGTGGGAGAGGTGGGTTTGAGGAGTGTGGGAGAAAGTGGAGAGTTTTAAGGGTGGGGTTCTGTTGAACATGATCGTGAAGAGATGTGAGGGGTAGGTGTGAGTAATAAAGGGGAGAGTGGGGTTTAATGCTGTGGGGAGTTATAAGAGGGAGAAAGTGGAAGAGTTTGTGGAGAGGAATAAGGGGGTTATGGAACGTGGGAAGTTGGGGGAGTGTGCTGGTCCTTCGGGACCAGCTCTCCAAAATGTTTTTTTTTTAAATAATAATAATAACCAAGTCAGATCAGAATTAAATAGGAAAGGGTTCGGGCTCAGGCCTGGGTCTGGGTTCGGACTCGGGTCTGGGTTCGAAAACCAAAAATCCATGTTATTATAATTTTGAAACTATTTTCCACTCAAAAATATTTAATAGTAATAATAATAATAATAATAATAATTTTGAAAAACTAAAAGTAACATTAATTATAAAACACAAATTATGGGTTTCACAGATTTATATTAGGGTAAGGGTTTGGATTAGGTTAGGGAGAGGGTTAGGGTTGGGATCTAGATTAGGTTTAAGATTAGTCTTAAGGGTTAGGGTTGGGGTCTAGATTAGGTTTAAGATTAGTCTTAGGATACAATTTCTTGGGTTAGGGGTTAGCATTGATGTTTGTATTATGGTTAGAGAATTAAGATTTAGGATATGAGTAATAAATATAATTCAAAAATAATTAAAAAATTAAACTAAACATGAACACTTTTTCTCTTCTTCTTCTTCTTCTTCTTCTTCTTCTTCTCGGTTTCTCTTCTGCTCCTCGTCATCTTCCTGGGAACACTTCACACTTCACAAGAACCTCTTAACTCTCCCTAACCACCAACTCACCCACCCTATTAAACCATCTCCATTTACTATCCGAACCAACTCAACCCAGCAAACCGGACCGGCCATGTTGGATTTTCGACAGACCGTGTGTCAAAATTTTGGAGTCATGTCGAATTTCTGACAGACGGTCTGTCGAAAATTGAGCATGGCTCCAATTCCGACACGCGGTCTGTCGTCTTCTATCGTTTCTCCAAATTTCTCAAACTTCTATCTTTTTTACTAATTTCTAACAAATTTTTTATCCTACAGTAAATTTTCTGTATATATATATATATATATATATATATATATATATATATATATATATATATATATATATGAAATAAATACATATATATATTTCATATATATATATATATATATATATATATATATATATATATATATATATATATATATATATATATATATATATATATATATGAAATATATATATGTATTTATTTCATATATATATATATATATATATATATATATATATATATATATATATATATATATATATATATATATATATATATATATATATATATATATATTAAAACTAAATTAATGTTTTTAAATTTTTTATATAAATTCAATATATTTAAATATTTAAACTATTTTTAATTTTATCAAAAAATAATAATTTACGTGCTTTGCACTTGATTTTACTAGTAGAGTCCATTTTTGTTCATCCATCAAACTAGGATGGTTGTTCACCCTAAAAAAAATGGACATGTGTCAAATGCATTCAACATAAACCATTTTGAAAGTAGTTTTGTAAACATTCAAAGTAATTTTGACTAAAGAATTTGACACATGACAATCTTTTATTATTAGAGGGTGAACAAACGCCATGGTGGGTGAACAAAAATGGACTCTTTACTTAGTATAAGATAAAGATAGACCTCATCTTATGTGGATCCTGGATCCGAGTCTACTATCCGACCCGTTGGCACCCTTTTGGACCGTCAAAATCTGTAAAAAACCCAGGGTTCCAACTGATTTCCAAAACCCTAGCAAACTGCTCCTCTTCGTCCGCTTCCATCCTCCTCGTCGCCACCAATGGCTCCAAAGAAGAGCCAGAAGAACGCGAAGCCCCAAAACCCTAACCCTAGGAAGAGCAAGAAGGACCTCGAAGAGGAATCCGGCCTTGAAGAAGAAGAACCAATCGCCGCTGCGGACCCGGATTCCTACGCAGACCAGTCCGGACCCGGCGTCTCCTTCGACGGGGATCCGTACACCGACGACCTCCTCAAGGGAAGCGACGATGGTAACGAAATAGCTATCGAAATCGTTTTTTTTTTTTTTTTTTTTTTTTTTGTGTTTTTGGTGGATTTTACGGCTTGTTGTGATTGTTGCTGTTTGCTTTCGCAGAGGAAGAGGATGGTTCTGTTTCGTATTCGGATGAGAGCGATAAAGAGGCGTCGGCCATCGACGAGACGTTTGCTTTCGGAGAGGAAGAGAGCGATCTAGATCCGAGGGCCATGGAGGAGGTGTTTGCTTTCGGAGAGGAAGAGAGCGATCTAGAGCCGAGGGCCATGCAGGAGGTGTTTGCTTTCGGAGAGGAAAAGCATGGTTCTGGTTCGGATTTGGGTTCAGATTCGGATGAGAGCGATCTAGAGGAGAAGTCGAGGGCCATCGACGAGGAGAGGGCGAGGATTGAGGAGGAGGCCGTGGAGGAGTTGCAGCTGAACATAAAGGACGAGTCTGATGAGTTCAGATTGCCGACAAAGGAGGTAGCTTTCGTGCAGTTCTTGGTTTTTTTATAACTACAGTAGAACCTCGATAATTGATAAATTAATAACCTTGGTTAAATGATGTTTTGGCCGGTTGGGATAATGTGCTAAACTAATAAATGCGCTAAATTTATAAGATAGTACATTATAAAAAAATCATATAGGCCCGCACGTAATTTATAAATTAATAATTTTCTGATATACATTGTGCTTATTATTCGACTACGAGGCCTTCATAAAATATGACTCAATCATGATTTGTTTCTTCTTGAACTGATGTTATCACCACTTTGAGAGCTTTTCGCGAAACGGACTCCATAGTGGAATTATCTTCTTCAACTTCATCGTCTTGATCATTTCCCATGACGCTATCAATAAAATGTTTTTCAGTCAACATCTCCGAACTTACTAATGCATGCCTCCATAGTGAAGTATCATCTTCAACTTCATTGTCTTGATCATTTCCCATGACACTCTCAATAATCTGTTTTAAGCCAACATCTTTGAATTTACTAATGTATGTAGAGTTTTTGCTTGGTTAAATGTACGTAAAATGAAATAGCATTGTAGAATCTATTTTTGGAAAAATAATAATAATAAGTAGATTAATGAATTTTACTTGGTTAAACAAATACATTGAATTGTTAGTTCGTAAAACGAGAAACTACAATGTACAACATCTAGAAAATAAGGAATGCCTTGATAAATAGAAGGTTTAACTAATAGATAAATTAATAATTTGTTAATTATTTAATGTTCTCTAAATTAATATATTTTTCTTCATCCCAAGACAATTAATTTTTAGTGGTTTTAACGTATTTAATTAGTCTTGGATGTAGTTACTTATTATTAAGGTGGGTTTGGTATTGGGAAAGCATAGGAAAAGTTGCTTTCATAAGATAAGCTGCTATCAAAAGATATAAGCCCTTACGATCCAAAATTATTGAAAAGGGCTAAACTGGGCATGGAATAATAAAGATGTAAAGGTAAGATATAATTTTAGAAAAAAGCTAATGGGTATTTTTTGTAAGAAGTGCATGATAAGCTGAAGCAGCTCTTGAAAGCAAACCTCTCACTGCCTTTCAAAAGCAATTCAACGAAAGTAGTAACCTCTTGAAAACCAAACACACTCGTGTTGCTTTTTGAAAATAAGCAAAAGTAGCTTTAATAAGCTTTACGAAACTCACATTATTTCACATTATTGTTATGTTCGAGATTTTGTTTCAGAATCTGTAGTCACATGATCGCAGAACACATCTTAAATTCTTAACATAGAAGTAATACTTGTTTGTTATACGTTTGAAGCATGAATTTATATGGACAATGTATAGAACCTAAAAGTGTGTTTGGTAAAGATAAAATCATTTCCAGTTATTGATAGTTCAAATAAGTAATTCGTTTATTACTGGATTGGAGGATAGGAGAATGTCGCATTTCGACAGTTTGGGGACCTCTGGTTTCTTCTTCTTTGGATGTACATGTGGTGATCCCTATACCGTCTATATGATAATTTTCAGCAGAAATAGCGGATCCAAGTTCTTCCTTGGTTGAATCACAAGGCTACCTTTCTCAGTTGTAGACTGCTCCCAAATTGAATCAACTAACTAGGAAGTGAAATTAAACAGATGAAGTCCTGTCAAGAAGTAGTCAATTGGCGGTATTTTGTGTATCACTCAAGTGGGTTTGTCGCAATGTGCCCTTTTATGCCAAACTAATTCACAACCACATTTGCATCTGAAGAACTTTCAGTTCCATGTTAGGATTAGGAAGGAATCAATTTGTTTGTTTAAAGTAAATTTGTTAAACATGAAGCTCTTGATTCTATTTAGTTTTTACACTATGCCACATGAATTATTCACAAGTTCACGCTTATTAATTTTGGTTAATACTTGAAATTTAGGATTTGAGAAGAATTTTAGGAGATAGTCCACGCTTTGGAAAAAGACAACTATGAATAAATCAAGAAAGATGTAGAATTTGTTATTTTTGAATTCTAGAGCACTGATCTACTAGAGCTGAAAGCCTACTTGTAGTAGTAAAGATTATGGACAATAATTAACTATATTTTAGAATAAAGCGCACACACACACACACACACACACACACACACACACACACACACACACATATATATATTGAATATATATATAAAGATGATAAAAGATTTGTCAATATTGAAGAGGAGATCGGAATACCATAGTATTTCAAAGAAAATAGGAAACCTGAATATCATTTATTCTTGAGCATTCTGATACAAGCATGAGAAAGCCTGTATGTCATAGTAAAACAGTGGATTGTGAACACTGAACATCAGTTGACATCATTCAATAATAGCTTTCATTTTTTGTTAAACATGTATTTGGACTATACTCTACTTTGCAACTTCTGAATAATCACCGAAGAATTACATAAAAAAGAATCATGTTAAAAGAAAGATATGGATTAAATGCAAGATTTTCACAATTTGAGAAATTCTGACCATAACAGGAACTTGAAGAAGAAGCTCACCGTCCAGACCATTCAAAACTGCTGAGGAGGATAAAAGAGAGTGAGTACGATCGCATATTTTTATCTTTGTCATTTTTCAACAAATTGGCTATACTATATCTCTAAAACTTCTTTCTTTATTGTTATTTTATTCTTAGTTATTCGATACTGATGCTGACTACTCAAATTTGGTTTAGATTGCTTGACCTTTGTGTGAATTCTTCTGCTCAGTTATCCGTGTGCTCTCAAACTTCAAAACTCTGAGGCAAGATGATGGTGCCTCGCGGAAGGAATATGTCGCGCAGTTGAAGGCTGATTTGCGTAACTATTATAGCTACAATGAGTTTCTCATTGAGGCTTTTGTTGAGGTACTTTAAACTTTAGTCTTTGGCTATTTTCTTAATTTTTATTTTGTTAAGGTTTTCTAATGTTTTGTATCTTTGTGAACTTTGTTTTACTTCTACAGATGTTCCCGCCTGTTGAGCTTTTTGAATTGCTAGAATCTCTAGAAAAGAATAGGCCTGAATGCTTGCGAACAAACACATTGAAGGTACTGTTACTTCATTCTTCTGAGTAAAATATGCTCATGCTCTGTCAGCTGCCATGCCCATTTTAATCACTTTGCATATATGTTTCTGATATTATTAATGTATTCTGCCTGATCATATTTGAAGTGTTATCGGTAGTTTCCGTTCAACAGTTGAGTAATTATCTCTCACTTTGTGCACTTTTCTGCTTCTTATGTTGGTAATAGACTCGTAGACGGGATCTTGCTGGTGTTCTAATAAATAGAGGGGTTAACTTGGACCCAATAGGCAAGTGGTCAAAGGTAAAGGTTGTTTCAAGCATTGTTTAACTTGTTACTTATTTTAGAGAAAACTAAATGTGATTGAAATGCAATTGCAGGTTGGTTTAGTTGTCTACGAGTCACAAGTGCCCATTGGCGCGACTCCTGAGTACATTGCTGGGCATTACATGGTATCTAAATTTGCAAATTCAATTTGAGCTCTGTTTCTCCTGTCCATTAACTTGTGATCTATTTTTTTTCTTGTCTTACATTTGCAGCTACAAGGGGCAAGTTCATTTATTCCAGTTATGGCCCTTGCTCCTCAGGAAAAGGAGCGTATTGTAGACATGGCGTAATATTCTGTGATCACACTCTTGAACTTCTTTGTTATTGTCTTTGACCTTTATTTGGTGCATACCAAGTTCTGCATTAAATATTATTTGTTTACCATGTAATACTAGTCTAGAGTGTAAGGTGAAAATTTAATATACATACCTGTTCCTGCCTTCCTAGGACAAGCAAGGTACTTTGACCTAGTGTTGTCACGGCACATGGCGCGACGCACGCCTCGTTGAAGCGAGGGATACATTTTATATTTGTTATAATGATATAGAAAATAGTCCAAATTTTGTATATAGATCGCAAAGTCTTGTGTAAACACTCTAAAGGATGTAAAGAGTAACGTACACATTGTACAAAGAGAACATATATTAACGACACAATACCGGTAAAAATGATGTAGAGAGTAATGTATAGACTATAGATCATATATAAATGACAATACTGCTTAAAAGAAATTACAGTTTAAAGCAAGGTATAAATCATGAAAGAAACCACAAGTCAAAGCATGAGTTGTAGTACATTAGATAAACAACAAAATGACAAACCAATAAAATGAAGGCAAAGTTATATTGATGTCTTATGACTCTCGTTACAAGGTTTTGTCAAACCACCAAAATATCATTCACTAAGTACTACAATACTGCACTAGTAACTAGTAATTAGCAAGTAGTAACTAAAATACGAGACTACTACTCATCATCGTTATCAAACAAAACTACTTCATTATCATCACCATCAGAAGAAATAAGAGAGGAAGGGAGATGGTTATGATCGTTTAAAGAAAAAAAGAAAGAAATGGAAATGGTTTATATCTAACTACTAGGGTTATTTGTGGGCATGGATGGTCGAGCTTGTTTAAGTAAAAACAAGTGAAAGCACTTCATTTCTCGTGCCACGCACCATGTGCCATGGTGCACTAAAGCGAGCCTATGCTCAGCCACGAGCCACGAGTGGTGGCGCTAAAGCGAGCCTGTGCTCAGCCGCGAGCCACGAGTGGTGGCGAGGCGCAGCACTACGCCACACAACACCTCGTGCAATTGCAGCCCCACCTCCACCCCCCGCGATGCGCCATTGACAACACTGCTTTGACCAATTTTCTTTCATCGATTCGATTTATCTAACTTAAACATATAACAAATTTGACAAATACTGGGACGTGCAAGGTATCTGGCCTAGCTTTTATTTCACTGATTTGATATATCCAACTTAAACGTATAAAATGTTGAAGCTTATCTATATTTCCTTGCTGTTGACTACTACTTGCTAAGTTGCTCACACACACACATATGTTACCTCTTTATTATTGTGCGCAATGAAACCTTAGTATCTTAATCTATGTTTTTATGGTACCATTTCATTTACTTAGTGACTTAGCGAATCTCAAATTATGATCAGCTATAGAAAGTTAACATTCAAATGCATTGGTGCCTTATTTCTCCAACACCTGCTACAAGCTTCTTGTCCTCTTGGTTTCTTTTGCAACAAATAGGCAGCCTTTGCAAGAATCTTCTCTATGCAAGATGTTTACTTGGTGCATGATGGGGCCTCTGAACCAATGGATGTATTGAACTATGATGAGCAGAAGGGAACTGCAGCACCATTAGTAGATTCTCTTGCATTTGACTTTGTTATTTCATGCCATAAATAGACAAGTTACTGGATAACATCACAATCTGAATGTATGAAGCAGACAGCAATCTTAGCAGCAATTGGGTGTTCCAGAGTCGTAGCTTTTATCCAATGGACCTGAAAAAAAGGGCTATTTTAGCATGATTTGGAGGGTTATTAGAGGATCTGTCCCACTGCTCGGGCATCATTATAGGAGCTAACTTGGCTGTATTTTTCATACATTTTTGCTGATAGCTGTGTAGGCCTGAATGTATTATCTGATATAAGTTAAGGCTCTTATAAACTTTTGACTTCATTATAATTTGAATTTTGTTTCCAGTATTGCTGGCTAGAAACCCAAACTCTAAGTCAATTTCCAATTTTCTGATAATAATGAAGAAATATCATGTGGTTAAATGGCTGTCCTTATATTAATCGTGGTCATTCTTCAGGTTGGAAGGAATACCTGTGAACTCAGATTAGTAGTGTACGGTTGGTAGGGGTTGGATTTCTTCTCAAGCCAGATTTAATAGGCTGGATTTGAGCCAGTTCAATTTAAAGGGGCCAATTTCCTTCTAAAGGATCAGGGTAAAGTCCTATTCATTTAAAATGGATTTTGCTAGAGCCCAATTTAATTTAAAGACTTCTACTCGATCCTGTTTCAATCTTAAGGGATTCAGCTCGAGCCCGATTCATTTAAAATAGATGTGGCTTGGATATAGTTAGATAAAGGAAAAATGAGATGGATGTAATTAGGTTTATTATTTATTAAAGTTGAAGTAATGTATGCAATTGAACTTAGAATGCAACTTTTTCATGTCTATATTTCTGAAAATATTTAGAAGATTTTGATGTGGTAAAACTCGATACTCGAATCCGGAACAGCTGAAACTACTGATACTCATCATACAGATACATACTATGCTGTACCGACATGGATATGACACGACTCGATCCGGACATTGGGACACAGATACAACTGATTTTGGTGTCCTACTGTATCTTGGAGTACTTGTTCAGTGTCTGATGAGTGTCCGATGTGACGCCGACACGGCACCAATTCTGAGAGTGTCTGTGCTTCCCTAGAATACTTACAAAAGGGTTGGAGTCTGATAGTGAGACTGAGGTTTTGAGCCTTAGCTATAACTAACAACTATTATGTAAAACTTACAGTGAGGAATCTTCAACTAGCAGCTAATTGATATGGCCTGATTACTGTATTTGAAGAGCGAAAGGTAGGAGTACTAATAGAAGATGGGTTTTGGGGATCTCTAAACACTATCTGAGAACCTTATCTGTAATATTCTTCGTGATCGAAGTGGCTTCTACAATAACTGTTTAGTTCATATGGAAACTTTATATTGAATAATTAACAAAATGGCACTATATTATGACGAATCATATGATTCATATGTCAAAATTCCTGTAGCCTGAGGGTTGTATAGATAGATAGATAGATAGATAGGGTTGGACAGATGATAAAAGTCAAGGAGGGAACATCAAAGCTTTTATTAGAGATGTTAAACCACTGAAAGGTAACTTCAATGTTGTGCAATAAATGATCTCATATTCTTGTTGTGGTATAACTATGAAGGCCATAAATTTTATCGCTGAAGTTCCTACTCTATGCCCAATCCTTCGTTATTATCACTTTCACCTTAAACATTATGATATCTAGCACACTTCTATTCACAAGGAATTGATATTGCAGTCTGCACCTGTGAGACATGCCTACTGTGCCTGACTCACTATAATTTTATCAGATGGTGACACATGATCCATGTCGAGACTCCAAGACCTTTTATTTTTAACTGAAGCCTATGCCCGGTAGTGGTTAGACCCTTAGGCTGGAGGTGGTTAAATCCGAGGAGCTTGGTGTATTCATCATTTTTATCAATTGCTTAAGTGTTCTCTTCATAATTTTGCACCATCTTCATCAGTATAACTGTACGTTTAACCCATACCTACACGGACTTGCATATTTTTCTATATTTTGTTTCTTTATTACAATCTCAGTTATGATTGAGGAACTTGTCCTCTAGTGCCGCATTGTTCAGATTTTTATTATTTCCCTCTTCCTATGTTAACCTTCGAGTTTTTGCTTACTCTTGCTGAATGTTGCAAGTATTAACGTCAATGTGATGCGACTGGTGCCTAATAGCGTACTGCTTATGGTATCAAACATGTGTAAACTGAATTAGACAAGTAACTAGGCCTGAAGGTTTCTAATTTTATGTACTGAACTATTCTATAAACATTTCTGTGTCAATTAAACATTAAGGACCAAACATTAGAGACGTAGATTTGATGCTCATTGAATTGCGGTCTAACACTATCCTATACTTCTGCAGGGCTGCTCCAGGTGGTAAGACAACACATATTGCTGCTCTCATGAAGAATACTGGTACGTGCAGAAAACTTAGTTGTTTCTATGGAGCTTTAGTTGTTATTCCATATTCACTGAGTATGTTTGAGTTTACAATATTTAGTAGAATACTGATGGATGAATGAAATTATCATGTTGGGCTGGTTTCATTTTCACAATTTCTTCCAAATCATAGAAGTATCAAATGTAGGAATTCACGGATAATTATCAGAATTGCAAATGTGCTCGTATTCATATTGGAATAATCTGTTGAATGTGGGAAGTATTTGTGGAAATAAAAATATTTGATTACCTTATTTGGTGAAATCTGGTTATTTTCATACTTTGCAATCATATTATCCAGTGTTTTTGGATAAAAGCTTATAGTTTTGTATGCTTTTATTTGCATATATTCTATATTATGAATAGTAATTGAGTAATTATACTTGTCAACATTTCACCAAGACAATAAATTAACCAAGAGGTTTTAACTGACGTCTTTAGACTGTTAGACATTTTTTCTTGACGAGGATAACAAGTAGAAGGAAAAATAAATGAATCTGTTAAATTGAAAAACTTAAACACTTAAGGGAGCAATCACAAAAGAATCCTAAAATTCAAATGTAATAAAAAGAAGCAGAAAACATCATTCTTTTCTGAAAGTTTAACAAAGAGACTGATACAAAAAGAAGAGAAGGAAATAAGATTGAATGTTGGTACTGTTTACATTAAATAGTGATAGCACCTAGGAGTTCTGAACAAACTCAAATGTAAGAACAGGCAGAAAATCTTGATAATAAAGTGGAGGAAGATTTGGTTAAAGACTAGCTAATTTTGACCTGCATGACTGGGAAACTGAAAAGGTGAGCACAGAAAAGCTTACCAAGAAATTTCTCTCTCCAAAGCATTGGGGCTAAAGGACTATGTGTGCTAATTGTTTTTTACTTATTAGTTTCAAATGTGATCTAATTGTTAGACATAGTTTCTGTAGCCTGTAAATCAGTAAATTAAGTTGGTCAGTAGTATATAGTATTATTTATTATGTTATGATTTCCTATTAAAAGTGTATGTATCTTCTTATAAATACAGTTTGTAGATATGTTATCAGAAAATTTATACTACGACATGCACCTTATACATTTATCCGTGAACTCTGATTATCACATGCACGCCTCTGCCATTGGGCTTGGACTTTGTAAATAATGAGTTATGGACCTAAATCTCACTAATTTCTCCTGACCATTGCAATTTTTCCGCATGCCTAACTAGCAAGAACGAGATTGCTATATTCCCTTTCTTGTTTTTTGTTATTGTTAAAGTCGACATGGCCCTTAACAGAGCTGAATGGATTAAAAGGTTTCAAGTAGGCCGCCCCTGAAATTTGGGATAAAAGGGTTTGTTGTTCTCGTTGTTTGTAATATTTCTTTTCTTGTTCAATCTGATGCAAACAAGGTTGTAAAAGTCGCTAGACGGGAGTCCGGCGGGCACCGGGCTCCTAGCCCCGCCTAGACGTCGCCTAATATTAGCTGGTCCACAAAAACGCTCCTTTTTTTTGCTGAAAATTGCCCATAAACCTAGATCTGGTTGTCGGGCATCGGGCGGGCGCCGACTAATCCCGATTTTTAGAACAGTGCATGCAAATAAGGTACACAATTGTGTTTGTTACATTGGAAGCTTAGAGCACTTCTGGATTTTCTATGTACGATATATAACCAAAATGCCTTGGCATATAGCTGGTAACTAGTTTACTAGAATCTCATATGATGAGGGATTGAGTCATATTACTTTGTCATATTAGTTTAGTGTACTATGTTCAGCTGGAAGATTGGTTCTAGTACACATTTACTAACTAATACCTACAAAAAGCCTATGTTCTAATTTCTGTGCCAGGGTATCAGCTTCCTTGATACTTTTGGGAAGTTAAAGGTCAGAATGAAGGAACTTATGATGGTGGCACGATGGTAAACATAAAGGAGGCTTTCCTACAGTTTACCCTCTACTTTCTCTTTTTTCTGAGCTTCACCTTTTTGATGGACCAAACATATCCAGCCCACCTTTCTGATCTTTGTCCTACTGTATCGATACCCCTTCGATTTTGTCTAGTCTCTCCCAAGTTATTCATTGAAGAACTTTGTAAATATCTGGTCTAAGTCTCCAATCCTCTAGAACGAAAGGTAGAGCTAATGTTACAGAAGACATGGCTCTTAATGGAGCTCAATGGAAGAAAAAGATTTGTGTACCTGACTTGGATGTAGGCTTTATTCTTGTTTTCTTACCCTCTTCAGTAGAACAACTTTAGTGCATTACTTACCCTATTTTACCTTTGGTATTTGATTTGTGTTTTTGCATTGAGTAGTACATCTTACATGGTAAGTACTACTGCTTACATGGTCTGTTACCCTTGTTGGCCTTTCACTTGTGATTCAGGTTCTATCGTTCAATTTTATCCACTATAATCACAGATGCTTTGGTTGCTGTGCATCTAGGAAGCTCGGACACCAAAATCTGGACTGTCATGTTGGACACATATCAGACAGCCGGACACTCCAAAATACTAGGACACACCAAAACTGTCACGTCCCGATTCGTAGAGTCATTTATTCACATATTTTATCTCTTGGAATCGATCGTCCTCGCTTGGTCGTGATGCTGTACAAGTCTGGTATTGCACTTGTACAAGGCAAAGATGGTACATAATTGATTTTCTTCAAATACGAACACACCGCAACGGCAGAAGCAGATAAATTGAAGTTAGTGAGGACAATCTTTCTTATTGAATAGAAATACATCACTTCTTTATAGCAGCGGAGATAAAAGGATAACTTGAAGTCACACAGAGATATATAGAACTTTATTCTCTTTATTGATAATTGAAGAAGAGTACAAGACTTGTATTGAAATACAATGCTTACAATACATCTCACTTTACACTGAAAGCCAACTGAACAATGCTCTAAAGCTTACATTTGATACTTGGATACATTGGATTACAACTCGATATACCGACTTGGCATACAACTCACTGGTACAACTGATTACAATGTTCCATACATTAAACAGAAGACATCATCTTGTACAAGGAGAGCTTCTGCATGCCCAACAAATCTTCGATGTCGCGGGACCGATCAAGCCAATCTTCGTGTACAGAACATCTCAAGCACGAGCACCTGCCCACAAAAACGTGGGTCAGCACATCATCTATGTACTGGCGAGCAGAATCCAACCCACTCGTCTAAACCAACACTAACTGGTCAATTTTAGCAAGCATTCAATAGAATGATCTTTCTACTTGGAACCTAGCATCAGTTTACAGTTCATGGACAATAATCATTATGAAGCATGTAAACTTGTTATCTTCTTTCTTATGTAAAGGCAACAGTGAAACATACTTGGTGTTATCAAGATCTGACAGTGTACATTTAGAGGCATCTTTTAAGCGTCGTTGAGTTAACATTAGCCAAACATGTTATAGGTGTCTTAGCAAGGCAACACTCCAGCATATTTCATTTAACATATTGAGTATGTTATAGAGTTCTCATTTAAAGGCAACATCATGACATAGTCTTGTTTAGCATGATTAAGCAGACCATTCAACCAACATGTATTGCATATATCACATTTAAGTGATTTCTTACCGATATCCGACTCTGCATAAGAATACATGATAATATGATATACTTACTCTGTCTGCACAAAACATTCATTAGCATGCATCCTGACTACATGACCACTGGTGCTGCGCACCATTTAAGGACTTTGCCATATAGGACTTCATAGGGTATGGGATGTGCCCTTCACCAGGTTGCAAGCCCGAATGAAGGTCCCAATACCGCGTGCCACCAAAGCATGCCGATCCCTCCTAGGCCGACTCGATCCCGGTGCCCCGGGTACCGTTCGAGGAAATAATACCTTGTATACAAGTTTGTCCATGGTCATGCGAATGCGTGTCCGACTCGATCGTGTTCGAAGTCGCATGATAAAATAATAAGATAAGTAAATGCAACAGTTCATTATCTCATCTTTCCAATATTACCACCTGTTCACTTGGTGATCTCAATGATCCCTAGCCTCATTCTTTCTCATTGCATCAATCATTGCAACATTTCTCATATCATTCCTTTCTAAGAGGAACAAACAATATTTCATTCATCTCGATAGGACCTGCAGTATTTCATTCATTTCATAGGGACAGTATTCTTTCTTTCATTGCTTATAAGGAAACAGGCAACATCAACAGTTATGCAGAATGTACATGATTGAGGTGTTTCATTCAATTCTTTGTGTTAATAGCATAGCCAGTTTATTACTCATGTATCATTTACGTATCATCTCATTACTCAAGTATTTCATTGCTTAAGCAACATTAACAGAAGAGACATTATCAATTCATTTCAAGCGTCAAGTCACATTAGCAGTTCAAGTGTGATTCATTCGGCAGTTCGATATTCATGTCTTATTCATTTCAATATTACTCAGCATAGGCATCTCTATTATTCAACAACTAAAATATGGAACATTTAGGGACAATTCATAGCATCACGTTATTCCATTTATTAAGCATGCATGAATAAGGAGGAAGGAGTACAGTTCCACTTGCCTGCATAAAAGGGTCTTCTTATTCTGGTTGCACACATTTCGCCTAAGCGTAGCTCCACCAGCGAGCCACGTTCCAACACTTAATCCGTCTAGCCAGCTCAGAGAGACTGCATCAGTCTCAACTCTCTTGATCTCCAACACAAGTCACGGTCCAACATTCTGATCCCATCCAGCAAACCAATCAAATGCCTCGTGCGGAGCGGGGCATTACATAATATACCACTCAGAAAAAGTTTCGTTCTCGAAATTTAAGGAAACAACTCACCTACTAGATTCACTTAGTCACAACGAGTTATTCATTCAGCTTCAATTCAATATTCATTTCAGCATACTTGGTCATCTTAAAATAGTTATCCAATTGTACTATTTAATCCATCAACGATTCAATCTGTCTCTCTCTTTTTCCATTACTTCTCATTGACATTTTTCTTGCATTTCTATCTGGGTCGCAACGTATCACTTCATTTGGATCCATACACATATTTTAGGAGTCCCCAAAACATATGCATTTCAGCCAAAGTCCGCGCTAGTCCGATAAATTCTTCGCATAATGTTATTTCAGTCGCAACCTATCACTTCGGCTGGATCCATACACATATTTTAGGTGTCCCCAAAACATATGTACTTCAGCTAACTTTCATGTTAGTGCGATTCGATCAGCCACGATATAATTCTCTTTTCCAAATCCGACTTAGCATCCTTTCAATTGACTTATTACTTTATTCACTTACCACAATCACTATTTCCAGCCATAGCACTTAACATCAGGGACAACTCGGATAAGCTCTCTATCCAAGCATAATATTTCTAACATTCGGTCAAGGGTCTAACTTAGAGCCAATCATATCAAGAGTCCATAACATGCAATCATATTCCTTCCCCAATCCAACAATATTTTCACCGAGGCAATTCATCTTTTATAAAAGATATAATCCGACGTCACCCACTATCGATTACCCGAGTCAGGGTATAATGCTATGTAACAGTCAAGGTCAACCCAGCTACCCGACTATAGATATCTATCAAACATTCCCATTATCAGCAGTCAATTCTATCTCATGGAATAATTCACCACTCGATACATACAACTCGAGTCTCATCCTACGATTCTAGTTCCCGCTATAGGCCGACACATAATCCTCAAGGGTCAAACATCTCTAAGGTTCATATTGAAGCATATACATACAACATATCACTCTTAGGTCATACTCATCACCATCTCTCGTTCAATGCCACAAGGTTATCCTACGGTCGCCAATGGTCACCCTATTATTCGGTCATGTCTCTATGGTTAGCTATACCGATAGCTAAACCTAATCATTCAGGACTCCCCTAGAGTGGACGGCTACTAGGGATCATACAAATTTTTTATTCTCAAGCCAACAGGTAACCAACAGTTCTGACCAACTCTACCCAAACCTATGGGTACCAACTCAGTCAGAACAACTAGTCGCCATTGTCGGCTAAGCCAACAATTGGTCATGCAACACACGGTCGCTAGGTTCAAGTCTATCTATCCAGGGTCTTCCTCAAGGAAATAATTTCCACAGATGCTCATTCTTAGACTTACCCAACGATCGACTAAGGTTGATCTATCAACATTACGGTCAATTCCCAATCCGACATACGATTCTCATCGTTCTAATAATTCATCAAGTAAATTCCCAACGATGCAATTTCTATTTCAAATCCTTTGTACTCACACGAACCCATAAGCCAAGGCTAACTATTCAAGGGTTATCGATTCCGATATTCTCAACAAGACTACCGAACCATACTATTCGGTCCGTATGACAAAGTCATACCACTAAGTCATAAGCCAACAATCTATATCCCAACCGACAATCATCAATACATCACACCATCTATCGATACTATCCAACATATTTCGTGATTCTAAATCTCATTCATTTTTCAGCCATCAAAATCTCATATGAACATTCTTAAAATTCCCTATCTCAAGGGTCGAGTAGTTTATTCAATTCAATCCGACAATTCATGCATCAATTAACCATCCTCTATGCAACACAAATATTCAGGGTTGCTACTTGTTACTTTTCTGGTACAATTCAATTCCTCAGCATACATGCACATATGCAATGACTATCCTTTGGTGATCAAGATGGATTGACATCTATTACACCTTAGGGTTAAGGCATATATTTCTAATATTCCTTTGGTCACCGACAACATTTCCAAAACTTCCAGCTTAACAATCAACTTTGTATTAGCCACATGATTTGCACCCAACCAATCGAAGTCAACATTCAGATGTTCTAAGCCACAACATTCTCTAGCCGAATACATTTACCCATAGCATACTAATTGTCTAACTAGTCTGAGTCATCACTCGACTACACAATTTCTAACCAAGCTACCGATTACAATTTTCGACAACCTTGCTACCCAACATAACATTACCGTCAAGGGACACTCGAGTCATCTAGCAACAATACATGACTCCCAGCTAAGTCTCGGTACTATCCAGTACCCACAGATAGTCTCATTGCTATCCTATGGAAAGGGTCAACATACATCTAGTTCTGAGGTAGTAGAGACAATATACCACTCAGAAATGAAGCCATCCTTAAACAATACCAACTCAATTCTATTCCGGACATTCATGATCTATAATGATCACACACTTAGCCAACATCTCGGGGTCTCAATATCACAAGCCAACATTCTTAGGGTCTCAAAAGTACTAGCCATCACCGATGAATCAACTTATCCGTTCTGTTGAACTCATCCATCACATGTTTCATTCCCAATTCTTTCCCAACATCACATGCAATTCTCAACTTGTTACAGCATATGTAGCCACTTTTCTTTATTTTCACGATTCCAAACAGCACTCATACTATAGCATAGTATGGCATCGAGTCTTTGTTGGGTTATTTGTGTCCAAACCAACAACAATCATTCATTCAGGGGCATCACAATGTATTTAGACTTATTGTATGGAACATCCAGTGAGCAGCCAAGAGGGTCAACGAACTTTCAGACACAAACAACATAGGATGATTACCGAACGACAACAACATAATCGTGGAAGCAACGTCGAGTGATCGCTGAAGTAACTTTAGTTAATCGTCGATGCAACTTTGATTTGAAATGAATCAAAGAAGAGACCAAGGACGTAAAACCGTGTTCTGATACCAATTTGTCACGCCCCGATTCGTAGTCATTTATTCACATATTTTATCTCTTGGAATCGATCGTCCTCGCTTGGGCGTGATGCTGTACAAGTCTGGTATTGCACTTGTACAAGGCAAAGATGGTACATAATTGATTTTCTTCAAATAAGAACACATCGCAACGGCAGAAGCAGATAAATTGAAGTTAGTGAGGACAATCTTTCTTATTGAATAGAAATACATCACTTCTTTATAGCAGCGGAGATAAAAGGATAACTTGAAGTCACATAGAGATATATAGAACTTTATTCTCTTTATTGATAATTGAAGAATAGTACAAGACTTGTATTGAAATACAATGCTTACAACACATCTCACTTTACACTGAAAGCCAACTGAACAATGGTCTAAAGCTTACATTTGATACTTGGATACATTGGATTACAACTCGATATACCGACTTGGCATACAACTCACTGGTACAACTGATTACAATGTTTCATACATTATGCCCTTTATAAACAGAAGACATCATCTTGTACAAGGAGAGCTTCTGCATGCCCAACAAATCTTCGATGCCGCGGGACCGATCAAGCCAATCTTCGTGTACAGAACATCTCAAGCACGAGCACCTGCCCACAAAAACGTGGGTCAGCACATTATCTATGTGCTGGCGAGCAGAATCCAACCCACTCGCCTAAACCAACACTAACTGGTCAATTTTAGCAAGGATTTAATAGAATAATCTTCCTACTTGGGACCTAGCATCAGTTTACAGTTCATGGACAATAATCATTATGAAGCATGTAAACTTGTTATCTTCTTTCTTATGTAAAGGCAACAGTGAAACATACTTGGTGTTATCAAGATCTGACAGTGTACATTTAGAGGCATCTTTTAAGCGTCGTTGAGTTAATATTAGCCAAACATGTTATAGGTGTCTTAGCAAGGCAACACTCCAGCATATTTTATTTAACATGTTGAGCATGTTATAAAGTTCTCATTTAAAGGTAACATCATGACAGTCTTGTTTAGCATGATTAAGCAGACCATTCAACCAACATGTATTGCATATATCACATTTAAGTGATTTCTTACCGATATCCGACTCTGCGTACCTGCATAAGAATACAGGATAATATGATATATTTACTCTGTATGCACAAAACATTCATTAGCATGCATCCTGACTACATGACCACTGGTGCTGCGAACCATTTAAGGACTTTGCCATAGGACTTCATAGGGTATGGGATGTGCCCTTCACCAGGTTACAAGCCCGAATGAAGGTCCCAATACCGCGTGCCACCAAAGCACGCCGATTCCCTCCTAGGCCGACTCGATCCCGGTGTCCCGGGTACCGTTCGAGAAAATAATACATTGTATACAAGTTTGCCCATGGTCATGCGAATGCGTGTCCGACTCGATCGTGTTCGAAGTCGCATGATAAAATAATAAGATAAGTAAAGGCCAGTGTTCTAAAAATCGGCCTAGGCGGCCGTCTAGGCGACGCCTAGGCGCTAGGCGGCCCCTGGCCGCACCGAAAAGGCCCTAGGCGGCCGGCCTAGGCGCTAGACGGGCCTAGGCGGCCATAGGCGGGCCTAGGCGGCCATAGGCGGGGCTAGGCGGCCCTAGGCGGCCATAGGCGGGGCTAGGCGGCCCTATTTTAAAATTTCAAAAAAAAAATTCAAAAAAAAAAACCTAAAACTTACCGCCGGTGGTGGTGGTGGTGGTGGAGCCGGTGGTGGTGGTTCTTCTGCTGACAGCGGTAGTGGTGGTGGAGCCGGTGGTGGTGGTGGAGCCGGTGGTGGAGGCGGTGGAGGCGGTGGTGGAGCTAGTGGTGGTGGTGGAGCCGGTGGTTGTGGTGGAGCCGGTGGTGGATGCAGTGGTGGAGGCGGCGGTGGTGGTGGTGGTGGTGGTGGTGGTGGAGCCGGTGGTGGAGGCGGTGGACGCTGTGGTGGAGCTGGTGGTGGAGGCGGTGGTGGAGCTGGTGGTGGTGGCGGAGGCGGTGGTGGCGGAGGCGGTGGGGGTGGTGGAGCTGGTGGTGGTGGCGGAGGCGGTGGTGGTGGTGGGAGAGGGAGGAGAGGAGAGAGGGACCGGAGAGGGAGAGGGAGAGGGAAAGGAAAGGAAAGGGAAGGAAATGAAAGGAAAGGAAAGGAAAGGAAAGCAAAGGAAAGGAAAAAAGAAAAAAGAAATGAACTCTTCCAACAGAGTTCGAACCTAGGACCTGAGTCAAACTCTAAACTTAAATCCACAAGCTAACCAACTTGTCATGTGTGAGTTATGGTAAAATATGACATACATATATATATATATATATATATATATATATATATATATATATATATATATATATGTTAGACCTATATACATATATATTAAAAAAAAATCAGTTCGGCGCCTAGGCGCCGCCTAGGCGGCGCCCTAGGCGCTAGGCGGACCCTTGGCGCACCGTCCCCGCGTAGCGATTTTTAGAACATTGGTAAAGGCAACAATTCATTATCTCATCTTTCTAATATTACCACCTGTTCACTTGGTGATCTCAATGATCCCAAGTCGCATTCTTTCTCATTGCATCAATCATTGCAACATTTCTCATATCATTCCTTTCTAAGAGGAACAAACAATTTTTCATTCATCTCGATAGGACCTGCAACATTTCATTCATTTCATATGGACAATATTCTTTCTTTCATTGCTTATAAGGAAACAGGCAACATCAACAGTTATGCATAATGTACATGATTGAGGTGTTTCATTCAATTCTTTGTGTTAATAGTATAGCCAGTTCATTACTCATGTATCATTCACGTATCATCTCATTACTCAAGTATTTCATTGCTTAAGCAGCATTAACAGAAGGGACATTATCAATTCATTTCAATATTACTCAGCATAGGCATCTCTATTATTCAGCAACTAAAATATGGGACATTTAGGGACAATTCATAGCATCACATTATTCCATTTATTAAGCATGCATGAATAAGGAGGAAGGAGGACAGTTCCACTTGCCTGCATAAAAGTGTCTTCTTATTCTGGTTGCACACATTTCCTCTAAGCGTAGCTCCACCAGCGAGCCACGTTCCAACACTTAATCCGTCTAGCCAGCTCAGAGAGACTGCATCAGTCTCAACTCTCTTGATCTCCAACACAAGTCACGGTCCAACATTCTGATCCCATCCAGCAAGCCAATCAAATGCCTCGCGCGGAGCGGGGCATTACAAAAACAGGTGCCCTTTCCATGTCGCAGTGTCCTTACCGTGTTTGTGCAACATACCTGTGCATGCTTTACTCCTATTGCCCAAAATCATAAGCTGCTACAACTTGTTTACTGAAAAAAGCTCAAAAATATTGACGAGTATTAGCCTGGATGCATCAGAAGAATACAAAAACAGTTCCACTTGCTTGCATAAAAGGGTCTTCTTATTCTGGTTGCACACATTCCCTCTAAGCGTAGCTCCACCAGCGAGCCACGTTCCAACACTTAATCCGTCTAGCCAGCTCAGAGAGACTGCGTCAGTCTCAACTCTCTTGATCTCCAACACAAGTCACGGTCCAACATTCTGATCCCATCCAGCAAGCCATCCAGCAAGCCAATCAAATGCCTCGCGCGGAGCGGGACATTACAAAAAAACAGGTGCCCTTTCCATGTCGCAGTGTCCTTACCGTGTTTGTGCAACATACCTGTGCATGCTTTACTCCATGCTTTACTCCTATTGCCCAAAATCATAAGCTGCTACAACTTGTTTACTGAAAAAAGCTCAAAAATATTGACGAGTATTAGCCTGGATGCATCAGAAGAATACAAAAACAGTTGTGATTTGTTTCTTGTTCTTGGCACATTATCTTCTTGTCTATATACTGGCATAATTTATTGCTTCTTGAATCAACTCTACTTGTACTATATTTTTGACTGGAATATTCTTTGTTTTTCGTAGGAATTATTTATGCAAATGAATTCAAGGCTCCAAGATTAAAGTCACTAACAGCTAACATCCACCGAATGGGTGTGACAAATACTGTAGTTTGCAACTATGACGGGAAGGAGGTTTGCATCTAAGTTTATTGTTTTCTAGCACGAACTATGTAATCTTTGAATCGTGAAAAGTTTGGATTTTAGAGAACATATGATTTTTTTATTCTGTTATAACTTGTCTTTAGTATCTTATGCGGTTTTGTTTTGTCAACGGATCTTTATTTTACAACTTATTGAATCATCATTACTGTTACCAGTTCAAGTGTGCCTCTTATGAAGAGGTATATGAATAGATCTGTTGTTAATTTGGAAAAAAAAGACCAAGCCAAATCTATGCAGTATTCTTTGTTTACAACTTCAATTTTTGGAGATTTTTCTTTCGTTTTCTATTTCTATGTTTTACTTTTTAGTTATTTTCACATAATTCCTTCAAAAGAACTGAAATTCCTGCTAAAATTATTGATACTATGTATATCAATCAACTTTCGTGTGTGCCTTCTGATTGCATACATGTTACTTATTAAGTTTTTAATTTTAACATAGGAATACTTTATGGCTCCTTGTTCGTTAATTTGGAAATGCTCAATAAGCTAGAAAATGGTTTATTTTGATCATTACTTATTTGGGATTAGCTAGTTATTAAGTCGAGCAATATTTCTGACATGGTATTTTTTCTCAGCTGCCCAAGGTCTTTGGGTTAAATTCTGTTGATAGAGTATTGCTGGATGCCCCTTGCAGCGGGACTGGGGTGAGTTGTCCGAGGAAATTCCTGGTTCTCTCAGCTTGAACTTTCTCATCCTTATGTCATTTTGTTACTGATTTATTATTTCTTTTATGAAGACCTTATGGAAAGATAATTCTGTTAAAACGTCCAAGAGTGCAGAAGATCTTCAAAATTGTGCTTTTGTTCAAAAGGTATTTAAATTTAGAAGCTAAAAGTTGATGCTATTTATACGGTAATTGATTTGTCAGACTGCAATTCTCTCTATTACTTTGAGTAATGCCTAGACATCTTCCCTGTTTCTGATTTTGCAAGTTTTATTGTTTTTCTAGCCGGTCATTTTTATTTTGCACTCTGGATAGTTTGATCTCATATTCAAGGCATTGGTGTCTGGCTTCGACCTATTATAAAATCCCTTCTCAGTCTCCTATCCTGCGGAATTAAGTGTATTATATCGTGCCGTAATGTACGAACTATTTCATATAGTTACAAGCATAAATACATAAGTTGTTATCTTAACGGTACACGAGTATGTGGTAGCGTTTTCATGAATAACCTATTATTCTGCAGCTGTCGAGGGCAGCGTTGTACATTATTTGCCTACAATGGCTGTGGTCCCAGAAACCTAGTCATTCACATCGACATCTACCACATACCACCTTTATTTTTGAAACAGCAAAAGAAAGTGGAAAAGATAATTATTACATAATAGTATAATACATGTTGGGGTCCCTTAATAGCAATTTATTGCATCATACCCATCCGGTGCAATGGTAAATGAGTAAGGGTGTATGATGTGAGTGGGATAGGAGTTACCCATAACAGCCCTTAATGAAAGATGAGGATTCAGGTAGCTACACAAACATATGAGATAAAGAGACTTGCCGTTGTTATAAAAGAAATTAGAAAGAAAAAGAAAAATAGAATGTTTAATACTTTACCAACTTCTACAGCGAAATCTGTGGTGGTACCGTACAAACCAACAGAGGTCCGCCATATATGTGGGTTATTTGAGTTTAGTGGTTTGAAAACTCAAAATCATGAAACCAAGCATTTGACATTTGTGATAACAAAGATGCATGCGAGCCTAAGCATCATATTTTTAATATTCCAGGATACAGATTATATATATTTAATGAATGAATGACAAACAGAATTCAAATAAGTTCAATAAGTTAGACAATCCTTTGGAACTATATTTTTTCTCGGCAGATCAGCAAGCCTGTCACCACCAGATATCTTATTGTGTCTATATTTTAAAGCACTTACTGCTTGTTATTTTTAAATGGTTGGATACAAGTTTGGTGTTACCTTCTGCAGCAACTTATTCTAGCGGCAATCGACTTGGTGGATGCCAATTCAAAATCAGGGGGATACATAGTGTACTCAACATGCTCCATGATGATTACTGAGGTGTGCTTGCTTATGAATGTTTTCTAAAATTCGTAACCAGTATCATCATATTATGTTTTGACTTTTTCACTTTGCATGGTAGAATGAGGCAGTGGTAGACTATGCTCTAAAAAAGAGAGATGTAAAGCTTGTCCCATGTGGATTGGACTTTGGCCGTCCTGGGTATGTTATTCGCCTTTTCCATTACTATGCTCACATCCCTTTTAATCTCTAACAATCTTCTATTTGGCGCAGATTCATAAGATTTAGGGAGCACCGGTTTCACCCCTCTCTAGAGAAAACAAGGAGATTTTATCCCCACGTGAATAATATGGATGGGTTTTTTGTGGCCAAGGTTAATACTACTACTGAAACATTGTTATTGTGAGAGAATTTGTTATTTGAAAGATGCATTCCTTTGTTTTTCTCAAATGCCGTATTTCTACCACAAATTCTGGACATATTTTATCATTTTTCTGAACTTTCCTTTTTTGTACTTTATGATTCACCCTGGGCTACTCATTGGTCAATTGCTTTATCCCATTTTTGATATCTTCTGTAAAAAATCAATTAACTGGAGGTCCTGTTATATACTGGGTTTACCGGGTAACGGAGAGGGACTAGTATTGGGTAATACCAGCCGGTATAAACTTGTATATACCAGACGCTTTAAGAACACTAGGCTGCATGACTTAAATCGATTATGGGTTTCCGTTGAATGTCTTTGCATGTCTCTGAAACTCTATCCTAGCAGCCTCCCATTTTCAGATTATCCTCTCATGTTGTCAAACAAAATTTTCAATATATTCATCTAGAAAAATTAGCGGGAATTGCCTCTCCATATATTGGGTTTAAGGCTGCATATATATTGACCCTCTCTTGACCTGCAGTAGCGGTTGCCTTGTGGCACTGGGACACCCATTTTAATTAATCTAGAACAATTGTCACCTTGTCATCTAGAGCACCTGTCTAATCCCCTAGGTGCATGGAGTCTCCTTTTGCCCTTCTGCACAAGTTATTTGTCTTGGTATTCCTGATGGGGCATTCGTCATTGGGATGTATGTGAGATGGTTACTCTACTTCACCTGTGTAATGACAGCTATTGATGTTTGCTAATTATTGATTTATTCTACTTGCAGTTGAAGAAGATGAGCAATACCAAACAAGTAAAGCCTGAAACGTATAGACCAGCAGAAAATGCAGAAGAGGCAGAAGTTATCGATGGCAGTGAGGATATCAACGTGAACATTTCAAATGATGGACCTCTGGAGCTGGAGGTCCAGAAGAAGGGTATGAAAAAGAAAAACAATGGCTTGAAGAGTGGTACTCAGAACAATGGGAAGGTGCCATGCTCTACTACACTATGCAATTGTCTTTTTCGACGGCAACTGCAGATATGTTGATAATTTAGGATCTAATCTCTCATCAAACTGTCTACAGTTGAGTCTCAGCAATTCCAAGCAGTCAGTAGCTGAAACTTCTCAGCCTTCTCAGCCATCAGGACATATAAAGCAAAGTGCAGTTATTGAGGATGGTAAGTACCTCAATGTTAAAACTCATAAGCTTAAGGACCGGAAAAAGGGCGAGGGCATGAAAAAGAAGCAAAATCGCTTTAATAGTGGCAGCAATACCAGTTTAAAGGCTGTCACTACATCCGAAGCCAGGGGAAAGCAGAAAAGAAAATTCCCCTCAAGAGGAAATCTCTCAAGCCAGGTAATCCTTATTCACAATGAATTTACCTAATATCATCCCTTTTCTCCTTTTGTGTATACATAAATCTTAGGTTGAAATTGCTAGGTGGTTGCCATCTTTTATTGTACATTTTATAATTTTGGTTCAAGGTATCCTGTACAATAATAGCTTGTCCTACCAGTGAATTTACCTTGTATTATGTAGTTAGCCACTCGAGAAATGAGTTTGAATCAATTCTTATTTCCGGAAATAGCATTGTTTAGATGGATAGGAATTTTGTTTAGACATCACAAGTAGGGTCCAGTGTAGTAATACATATTATTGGCTTTTCACTTTTGTTGAACCTACCAATCTTTTGTAGGGAAGAGAGAAGGAAGGCCCTGAAGAAAAATTGATTGGTAGATATCAGGTTAAGGGAGATGGAGATGAAGATGGTTGGGTGTGGTGAATCTAGGTGCTCGATGGGCTAGCGTCTGGTGGTTATTCGACCACCGAGATTACGTATATAAAGTTACAGTTTTGGTCATTTTAGTAGTTTGTGTGCCTTGCGGCATTTTTTTTTCTTTCATTTAACGATTTAATTACAGTGCTGTACAAACCCTAAATGCTGCTACTAAATACATTTGACATTGCACAACTTGTTTGTGGAGAGAAAATGAAGAAAGGAATTTGAAATGTTACACGACAACCAATAATAATAATAGTAACCGGACTCGTGTCTTTACTAGCCCAAATCAATTGGATTATTTTAACGTTTATGAGCAGTCTATTGTGATTTTTTTTTTTGGGGTCTATTGTGAAATTGATTAGTAGTAACATTGGTAATAAGTTGTAGCTATTGCCAACGGTATATAAACCGCAAAGTCTATGGCATTCTTTTGCTTTTGCATTTGCATTTGATGTTCCTCCGTTACTTGCTTATATTTCGTGAGTTCTTATACACGTTTCACATCTTAACAAATATTTCTTCCTAAGATTATCAAGAGCCAATAGCTTATATTCTGCCAAACCCACTGTTAAAACTCAAACCGTCTAGTTCGTCTGGTTTCTTTTGATTTTGATTTGGATTGTAATATATTGGACCTTTGTTAATTTATTATATTGGACTTTTTTACATTTGAGATTAACCTTGGTCTCTTAAATTTCTGTGTCCACCCTGAGTGTAAGTTTCTCGCCAGTGGTTGCTACGCAGGCTTTGCGATGCCTACAACCAAGTGTGTACAATCCTCTTACAACCTCACGTGTCGGACTTTGTAAACTTAGCATTATTGTTGCTACGCATTTGCCTAATTACGTTTACATCCATTCTTCCATCATATGCCCCTCGTCTCTCGTTAATCCTATTGTCATGGGCACTGCACATGCAGCCTACAGGTTGGAACATGGAGAGGACAGCTTATTTTATGGGCACCATGCCACCCTTTTGAGCTTGAGAAATTTTGAGTTGCACCCCATATTATTTAACCATATTCAAGGTGCACCACACAGTTTTATCATAATATATAATACCTTCCACTTCTGTCAAAAATTGACGGTCAACTCCGTTGACCGTTAAGTTTTGACCGAAATATTCCTTTCCTTTTTCCAAGCCGATGAAGGGGAACTAGTAATAATGGTGATTTGTTAAAGGTATTTCGGTCAAAATTAACAGTCAACGGAGTTGACCGTTATTTTTTGACGAAAGTAGAGAATATTATACATTATGGTAAAGCAGTAGAGTGCACCTTGAATATGGTTAAATAATGTGGAGTACAACTCAAAATTTCTCTTTGAACTTTGCACAGGTTTGAGAGTGGTGGCCGGGAGGGAGGAGATGTGGTACCTGTGCTTCAGCTCATGTACCTATGTTTTTTGGGGCCTTGGTTTGTCAAATATTTAAACAAAGGGTTATGCTCTCATTGGAGGGACCTGCATTGGAAGCATCATGGCCTCGTGTGTGTGCATATATATCACTTTGATCTGCCTGGCAATTCTAGGTATTGCGATTATAAGTTATTTTTAAAGTATCGGTTATTTAGTGGTTAGAAGGGCCGATTTTAGATAATTTTTAAGTAGTAATTTTTAAATCAATCATGCTCGGTAAATCACTAACGAGTGATTTTGAATTTTTTTACACGAATAAAATTAAATAAAAAAAAGATATTAGTAGTTATAATTATATATTTTTGGTGAGGATATAAATAAAATAAAATAAAATAATAAACTCTTCAAAATATACAGATTTGGGGTATTTATAAAGCCTCTCAAAATTATATTACACTGATTTTGAAAAAATTTTGAGTTGACAAAAATTAGTGTCTCAACAAAATTAACAAACAAGAATTTTTATAAATGGTCGGTTCAAAAATATCCCATAATATGTAAAAACATCTTTACCAAATAGACCTTATGTGAGCTCAATATTCAAATGGTGAGGGATTGACAGGGGTGTCACCATTTTATTATGCTTTTACGTGTAGATTAGTTTTTTTTTTTTTAATGTACAAGACACCTTTCAGTGGACCTTCAAGTGAGACATTGTCGACCACCACAAATAACTGAATTTAAGAGTTATTTGTATTTACCTCCCCAATTGCTAATCATATTTTTACTTTTCCTCAATTTTATTTTAATTAGTATTAATCCTCCCCCAAAAAAAAAAGAAAAAAAAAAGAGTGCAAGCAGACCCTCCTTACATTTGAGTTTTTGCATTTAAAGATCTCTTGTTTTAAAAAATTATCACATTTTTATTTTTGCGCAGTTTGCATTCCTGCCGTTATTTTTGCTCAGTTTGCACTCCTCCTCCCTCCGCCAGTCGGCCCCCTGACCCGCCGTCCCCTCCTCCCTTCGCCGACCGGCCCCTCGACCCCCCCTCCTCCCTCCGCTGGCTGGGCATGCTCGACCCGTTCCCTCCTCCCCCCGCTGGCAGGCCATGCTCGACCTAGGGGTGAGCATTATTCGGTTTTGGACTGAAAATCGAATCGAACCGAACCGAGTAAGAGATTCGGTTCAGTTTAAAAAAAAATCAGTTCGGTTTATATTTTGAAAATACTAAATTTTTTTATTCGGTTTCAGTGCAAAACCGAATAAGAAAATTTAGTTTATATATATATATATTAACAAAAAGTGCAAATAAACCGAAAAATCGAATAAACCGAAAATCGAACCGATTTAATTCGGTTCGGTTTGATTCAGTTATGGGTCAATTCGGTTCGGTTTGAATGAATTAACCGAATGCTCACCCCTAGCTCGACTCACCCCCTTCTTCCTCCGCTGGCCGGCCACCCTCCCTTCTCCTCTGGTCAACCCCGCTTGACCCGCCCCCACCACCGGAGAGAGAGGGGAGAGAGAGGGGAGGGGGGGGGGGGGGGGGGGGGAGAGGGATAAAATCATATTTTTAGACGTATTTTAACGGCTGTTAACGGCAGAGGTGCAAACTGAACAAAAATAAAAATATGATAGATTTTTTTTTTAAAAAAAAGGGTCTTTAAATAAAAAACGCAAATCTAAGGAGGGTTTGTTTGCAATTTATCCGAAGGATTGGGGTAACACTAATTAAAATAAAAATGGGAGAGAAGTAGAGATATGATTAGCAATTGGGGGAGGTAAATACAAATAACTCTAATAATAATAATATTATTAATAATAATAATAAAATTATTATTATTATTTTTTTTATTATTATTACAAGTAAACCAATTTTTGTTTTTTGGAACCCAATGTGGAGTTCCGAACACTTCAGCCATACACTTTTGTAACTACTATTCATAGGAGTTTCGATTTTCTTGTAGAATACAACCAAACAATCAAAAGTTGAAAAAAATTGTGAAAGGAATGGATACATTTATATGGTCAAGAGCAAATCGCAGTCGGTTCAATCTATGATGGCGTGCTTGATGTCTTATATTTTCTCTATCGTAAATGCAGATAAAAGAAAGGAGGGTTTTGTAGGCAGTCGACAGTCAGAGAGTAAAACATCTAATCCTTAATATAAGGTTATCTAAAATTCAAAAAATTCTGGATAAAGACTTTTTGTTGTCATTAATCTCCGACCACTATCAGACATAATTGCTTGATGTTGCACAAATTGAGGCTTATCCATAGTGGTGATGTGGTATTGTTAAAGTTATTCATGATTATATATATATATATATATATATATATATATATATATATATATATATATATATATATATATATATATATATATAACGGTTCAAAAATGAGTTGTATGTATATCATCACTTATTAATTTAAAAAAAATAAATTACGTAAAAAAATTATTAAAAAATTTAAATTTGTTATATATAACAACAAAGGGGAATAGAACTCAATCAACCAAGAATATTTGGCTATAATTACATAATATTATTATTTTACCTGCAACGCATGTGCATTAACTAGTATTATATGTTATTGTCGGGACACAATTTTCGATGAAAAACTGAAAAAATGAAACAAATGTAAAAACAACGTTTCAACGCAACACTTCAAAGAAGGTGCACAACAGAGATCATAGGAGGATTCTGATAAACGAAAATCTTAAAAAAGATTTCGTAACAGTAGCAAACGACAGTAGCCCTTCTAAACAGAAGGTACGAATCGAAATGCTAACAACAGCAGCGATGACAGGCGAAAGATGAAAGATGGCCTGCTGGGGTGAATGATCACCGTTGCTTAAAGCTATATTCGCCCCACACGAATAGCTTCCAGGAACCAGCAAGTTCGTCGGAGAACTTTGGAACACTCCTGCTCTTCTGACTCCTCGGATGGTACACGGACTCCCGTGCAAAAGCAACGCTGGTGCAACGCTTCTCTTCTCTCTCAACGCTTCTGTTTATTTGTGTTAAGAAACACTTGTAAACTCTCGCAACTTAAAGTATAAGCCTCTATACTTTCCCTGTGAGAGAGAAGAGACCTTTTATAGGCCTGAGTTACAACTGCCCGATTAGCATAATGTTCGGAACGTGGTAAAAATCACTCCGAACGTGCAGTAACCGCTCAGATCACGCACATGCACAATCTGATGTAAGTTGCGCACCTCGCGCACCACGCACACTTTGCATACCGTGCGCACTGAGTCAATTGCGCCACCTGCGAGCCCGACGCGCCCTGCGTACCTGCGATGACATGCGAAAGATGGAAGATGGCTTGCTGGGGTGAATGATCACCGTTGCTCAAAGCTATATTCGTCCCACACGAATAGCTTCCAGGAACCAGCAAGTTCGTCGAAGAACTTTGGAACACTCCTGCTCTTCTGACTCCTCGGATGGTACACGGACTCCCGTGCAAAAGCAACGCTGGTGCAACGCTTCTCTTCTCTCTCAACGCTTCTGTTTACTTGTGTTAAGAAACACTTGTAAACTCTCGCAACTTTCTGTATAAGCCTCTATACTTTCCTTGTGAGAGAGAAGAGACCTTTTATAGGCCTGAGTTGCAACTGTCCGATTAACATAACGTTCGGGACGTGGTAAAAACTACTCCGAACGTGCAGTAACCGCCTAGATCATGTACAGGCACGATCTGATGCAAGTTGTGCACCTCGTGCACCACGCGCGTCTTGCATACCGTGCACACCTCGCGCACCACGCGCGCCTTGGCTGCACAACCTGGCAGCTCAACCGGCTGTGCAAGTGGCTCGCGCAACAAGCACAACTTAAGTACACTATGCGCCTAGCGACGATGCTGACATTCTAAGTGCAAAGTGCGCCAACAAAATGCCACATTACGCCTCATGAGCTTGAGTCCGTGTCCGAGTCCGAGTCCGAGTCTGGGTCGCTAAGCCTCTACGGGGCTTAGCTCCAATGTAAATAAATTTTCCAAGAGCAAAAAGCATGAATGCTTTCAATTGTTAATTTAGCCTTTCTCTCATTAGAAAATAATCCCACATGGCACACCCATATGCACCTCCACACCACATGTGCATCTCTAAAATAGCATAGCTAATATATAGAGATACAACTCCTTTGGCCTAGTCGATGTGGGACTAAAGTTCCAAAAATAAAAAGGCTAAAACCCAACAATCTTCCACATATCTCTATATACGGATATAAGTGTTTCCCACAGTAACTGTCCATCATGCATTAGGAGGGATGTCGCTGACGACTTGAATCTTCCCGTATGGGTCAAACAACAGACTATAATACAAGAATGGACTAAGCCTTGAATTCTGCACCATAGCTAAAATTTTTCCCACTCACATAATGTAGTTACATGTGCTTCTGGCTACACATTAAAGGCCCTGTGCCAGCCTGGTTTTAGTGTATAATTTTTGGGCGTCTACAAGTTTACCCTCAAGAGACGGCCTGAGATCTCTGTCCATACACTATAGGTGAGTTCTTTATTAAAGAGACATGGCATGAAGCGCTTTGCGCTTCCCTTGCGGTGCTACGCCGCTATGACATGGCCTAAAGCCAAGGCCTTACCCCGTATCGGGAACCTCATCGTAGTGTCATACTACTGTAGCATGAGGTCACCGCCTCTTTGTAGTGCCATACTACCAAGCATGAAGCCTTAGGCTCCCTTGCGGTGTTACGCCGCAACGACATGGCTTGTAAGGCCGAGGCTTTATCCCTAATCGGGTACCTCATCGTGGTGTCGTGCCACTGTAACATGAGGAACTCTTACTTTTTGTAGTGCTGACTACTCCCATCATTATTTCAACATACATCATTAGGCTACCTGCCTATTTGCGGTGCTACGCCGCTATGACTTGGCTCATACAGCCGAGGCATTACCCTTTTCGGGAACCTCATGGTGGAGTCACCCCACAGTAGCATGGAGTTTCACTCCTTGTAATGCTGCGCTACCGTGCTTCCTGTAAAGCACACCAGGCATTCACTCTGCCTGAGAACTCATTAAGGTGTTTAAGCCAACCTTTCCACAAGATCCATTTTTTACAGAAAATAACAGTAAACAAAAGTGGTTGTAGGTCCGTAACCTCTCAATGCCCAATATGACATGTACCCACCGTTCCTGATATTCTTCCGATTAATGGTCCTCCCTTAAACCAAAAGCTAGATGCCTAGTAGATTTCTCTTTGAACTAATAACATAAAACTTTATGGTAGGATTGCAATAATACAATATCAGAATGCCTTCAAGCCCATTTTACAAGCTGTGTCATCGACCAGCTGGCGCTTGAGGCCCTTGGTGAATGGATCCGCCAGGTTCTTCTGACTCCGAACATCAATCACTGCAATAACACCCCTCTTGATGAGATCGTGTACTGTCTTGTGCTTCAACCGCACAGTCCTCTTCTTTCCATTGAAGAGGTCATTAGATGCCACTGTCGCAGTCGCATGGTTGTCACAGTATATCGGTATCGCCGGTATTTGTGCCCAAACCACTGGAAGATCATAGATGAGCTCCCGAAGCCATTCTGCTTCCTTCGCTGCGGTATCAAGTACAGATTCCATGGATGACCGCGAGAGCATAGTCTGTTTCTTCGATTTTCACGATATAGCAGCTCCACCCATTGTAAAAATGTATCCACCTGTGGACCTCACGCTTTCCACTTCTGAGCACCAGCTGGTATCACTGAAGCCCTCCACTACCGACGGATTTTTGCTGTAGTACAGTGCATATGTCTGAGTCTTCTTGAGATATTTCATAACCCGTTTTACAGCTTTCCAGTGTTCAATGCCTGGGTTGCTCGTGAAATGACTCAGCATTCCCACGACAAAAGCTATGTCAGGCCTTGTGACAGTAGTAGCATACATCAAACTCCCGATTATGCTTGCATACTCCAGCTGCCTGACGCTTTCCCTTGAATTAGGTTTCAGCTTCAGATCACACATGTACGACGTGTAATGCCCCGCTCCGTACGGTGCATTATGCTGAGTCGTTGACTCGAAGAGTTGCGTTGATCCGATTACGTATCGATGCGAATTGAAACAAAGTTTTGAGTTGTCCCGAGCAATGCATCGAACTAAGTTGATGCGAAGAGTTGCCTTGTCCCAAAGAATGCATCGAGTGAATTGATGCGAAGTGCCGCGTTGCCTCGAAGAATAAGTGCGTTGAGACGGCTCGAAGATTCTAAGAAATCGAATCGACCAAGGCGCAAGTCCGAATTGATACAAGTATTGATTTTAGTTGGTTTCATGTGCAGGCTATACGTTTACGCTGAAATGTTAGAGATCGATCTTTTGCCTTATTCAGTAAGGGGTCCGCGAAAGCAAATCATCGCCTTGCGACGGGCTGAGACTTGGGCATGGTAAGCCAAATCGGACGTATAATTCAATGAAGCGCGAAGTGCTCGAATGGCTAAGTCAGGAGAGTTGCCCGTGCAACAAAGTTATGAAATCGAGCCGCAACGGCTCGACGAAATGACATGGCATATCGATTCAAGGTGGGGGGACATTAACTCTCTTTCCTACTCCGTCATGCTTAAGTAAAACACATATCATTGAATGCTGAGTTAACCTATCAACGCCACGGGCGTAGCTCGATAGAGAGATAAATGTAGTGCGTGTCGAACACTAGATAGAACAATTGAAATGAATCATACGACAGACGTACGAGTCGCTATGGAACATTTGATATCGTAAAGGCGAGCGCCTCGGTGCGCAAGCCGCAAGAACATGGGATAACTGTACTCGGCGAGTGTCTTAGTGCACGAACCATACCGTGCCTTCGTGCAGGAGTTAGAACGGCTAGAACATTGAAAGACAATAGGCGAGCGTCCTAGCGCGCAAGCCACAGACATTGAATAATAAAGCATAGAAATACGGCTTCGACGCGTGCAGCAAGTGCACGACGCGAAGGATAGATCATAAATGTGTCGAAACGTGCCTACGTGCACGAGATAATAAAGATGGCTTCGTTGCGAAAGAATACAGTTGTGGCATGAATGTGGCAAAACTGTCGGATATGACATAATGCCTCGAAAGGTGTTCGGGACCTTCAGGTCGTTCGGTTGACGAACATTGAGTTGAGGCATAATGCCATTGAACATTGAAACGAAGTATAAAACGTAAGAACATAAAAAGTTAACGGAAGAAATACGAGATGATAATGCGGCATGGTGCCCTTCGAAATGTTCGGGACCTTCGGGCGTTCGTTGAGGACATTCGGGCGTTGTGCCAATTGAAATAGAGATAAGCGAACTTGCTTGGTTGTATGAAAGATAAGATTCGTTGCATGGTCAAATGGACTTAAAGATATAAAAGCCCGTGCATGGATATTCCCTCGAACGCGGCACGCCAGGGCGCTGGGACTGTTCGGCCTAGGAGGGATTCGTTTATGGTATTGTTGGTGCACTTCATTTAGATGGGTAGCGACCGTCTGGTGAATGTGATAAGCCACTTGCTGCGATTATTTCGGTAGCCTCTGATGTTGGTTAGCAACCGCACAGAGTTAACATCGTCTTATGTTTCGATTCGATAAATATAAGTCCATTCTCGCCCGGAAAGCTAGTGACCTTCATATAGTTAAGGGCGATGGGTTTGGAAGTGCAAGGTATACGTATATCCTGCATGGATGGATCCTGAATATAGGGCACTTATAACATGACAGGAAAAACGGATAGGCGTATTCACCTTGCGTCGGTGCAAGGGCGAATGCGTCGATATTGCTAAGTCGTGCCACAAATCAAACACGAGATTGCTTGCCTGTTTACTTACGCAAATTGAATAACATGCTTGCCATACTTTACAGTCTTCGAATATGCCATGAACTCATCCTAAGGAGAACATAGAAAGAAAACTAAGTTGTATGTTTGCATGAATCAATACAATACTAAATGTCGGTTTGTTAAGTGGATTTTTGATCAGTACAACGAGGACGAAAGTACTAATCCCCCACTAGTTTGCTAGCAGGTTCAGGGATTGGTCTGCTCGCGGCGGAGCTTCGCTTGAACGCGTTGAGGCTTGGAATGCCGAAGCGTATTGAAGTGTGCGATCGCATTGACGCTCGGATATGTAACATGATTGATGCGACCGAGATATAAAAGGCATGATGTATGGAACGGTGAAATCCTTTGTGGGCAAGAGAGAACCTGAGTGTTGTAGCCAATCTGGCAAATTCCGTTGGGCTATCGAAAGCCGTTGTAATCTGATTTCGAATATCAATAAAGAGAATCATTTTCATATACTCTGTTTTCCTTCCGTTGTTGACGTTCAACTCAAAGATAACCATTTGAGAACTTGTCATCTTGCCTTGCACGAGCGCAACTCCAGGCTCGTGCGGCATCACGCCCCAGCGAGGACGATGATTCGGGTGATTCCGGGTCGGGGCGTAACAAATTGGTATCAGAGCTCTAGGCTCAATTTCCTCTGGATGCTTGCTTCATTACCATTCCAAAGAGTTGCCCACCACCAATCGAAATCACTATTGACTCTACTCGATGCCGTACTGGATGTTCCATACAATAAGGCTAATACAAATCATGTAATTTTGCCGCGTGTTGTTTTGAAAATTACATGGTGTTTGCAGGAAAAGTCGTGAAAGGTTTGTTGCTGCAAGTGCAACAAGTTGGGAGATTTGAATTCAAAGAATTGTTGCTGCGGATGCAATACGTCGTGAATTGTAATTTGAGATATTCGTTGGTTGCAACGATCGATATGAGAAATGTTGGTTGCATCGATACAATGATAGTCGTGGAATGTTGCTGCAGCAATTGCCACGCGTTGATTGTAAATGATGCGTTGAAAAGAAAGCGATAAGTCAATATCGAATGTGTTGAACGGATTTGAGCATTAACTTTGAATGTCGAAAATAAAATGTTGTACGAGGTGCAACAGATGTCGAGAATAAATCATTGCACGATGTGCAATACGTATTAAAAGTAAATTGTTGCATGTGGTGCAACGCATATCAAAGTGAAATCGCTGCACGAAGTGCAACGGATATCGAGAATGAATTTTTGCACAAGATGCAACGGAAGAAAACAAAAGTTATAAATCGAGAAACGAAATCGGTTCGGTTGCGCACCGAGCTTGTGTTGACAAACGAATGCATTAGCCGAGTTGCGTCAGATTTTATTTAAGTCAAAGTTACGGTTGTGATCAAGCACGATCACTGCGGAAATCATAAGTCGAAATAAAATGTTGGTTCATACGGAGTACGTTGCGACGGAAGTAACTTGATTTCTGGGTGGTATATGGCATACCACCGATGAAATGAATGGCTCGATTCCGAGTGGTATATGCAATACCACTTGTGCGATGAATTGCATCGACGTATTGTGAGAATTTCGGAAGGTTTGTCCGCAACGGACTAGATAGCACCGAGACTCGATTGAGAATTTGTATAACGGCATGTTGATGCAAGTGTTCTTCGATGTTCGGTTAGAACGATAAGACGGGACTCGTATCATTGAATGATACGTCGATTGAAAATTTATGTGTCGGTCGAATGACGGGAACTAGCGAAATGATTATGCCTTGAGGCAACAATCGGATCGACGGGATAGGAAACTCGAAACATTGAAATCGAACCGCACGACTTGCGAGCTCGATGAAAATGTTGGCGATACAAATTATAATTGAATCGCATGACTTGCGATTTTGATAGAAATGTTAGCCGATGCAAAACGAAATCGAATCGCACGACTTACGATCTCGATAGAAATATTGGACGAGACGAAACATAATCGGATCCCACAATGTGCGACTTCGGTAAGAAATTTGGTTGATGCAAGTAATCATGCCTAAAAAATAGTTGGCTACGTTACGGCGAAACTCATTTGAGTACGACTGAAAACACGCGAAACTTAGGGGGTGAGATCGTATGACTTAAGGGTTCGATGTTGGAAAATCGATAACTCAGTTACGCGATCAAAGTATAGAGGGATGCGGCAAATCGGAGAACGAGTGGATGCGTATGGAAAAGTTCGTTGCGAACTTGGATGTATGCGATGCGAGTTAAGTTGACGTTTGAAACGAATTCAAGTTGACCCTCACGTTATCGAAATGGATACGGCATATCGAGATCGATACGTAAGGAAACGTAAACGATGTGAGAATACAAAATAGAGTGTGCCTCGCGCTATGAAATTTTGTAAGTAACGATGCGAAAATGAACGAACTTGGCTGATCGTAAATTTTGTGATTGATCAGGGCGAGACTATAAGTCATCGACGATTGTTCGATGCGTATGGCATCTCGTGTGTCGACCGCAAAATAAGATAGACTCGAACTCGATACGAGTAGATGTTTCGTAAATTGCGAAATCATCGACGATAGTACATGACTCTACTCGGAGGATAGTTGCGTATCAGTTGCGCCGATAGAAATGGTTATGTACGGATTTGGGTAGTCGCATAAAAATCGTCGGAACGTGATTTGGCTTCGAAATAAGATATAACATGGTTCGTAATAGACTGTCCTTCGGTGATGATCCACAATTATCGAGCGTAGCTTCGTGGCAGCTGACCCTAGAAGACTTGACCACCAAATCAAATTGAATATTGCAGACCGTAAGATGACCCATGCGATATCGCATATGAGATTGCGTCGATAACAAATACAATGTGGTGCATGTTGACGATAAGTCTAGACGATCGAGAATTGTTGGAACAACTTTCGATTGAGAATGGTATAGTTAGATTTTGAGTATTCGTCGGATGAATACTTGAATGGTTATGTTGGTCGACGATTGAACTTGAAATTCACCAACGAACTTGGTGATTCGAATAGGCGATTGCGAGATTCGTGCTATGCATGAGAGGGAACGATAAGGGAATGACTTACGAGTTATGTCGTTAGATTTGATTCACCTTGCAATTGAGCTTGCATGAATCAAAATTATGTTCGATGTTGCGAGACGGATAAGTTTAGAATTTGGCTAGAAATTTCCTACTCGTTAGAAATCGAACGTAAGGCGTATCGTAAAGACCTTCGTGTCAAGGCGATCGTTGCCTTGAGCACCATCGCCTTGATGTAAACTTTTGTGTCGGATAGATTGTGGCCTTTATGCAATATCAATTTAAAATTGCATCGGAAGAATTTGAGCACGGTGTCTAGGTAAGTAACCTAGCGGACGTAGTCCTGAATGTTGATGCTTTTGCAAGTCAACAAAAGAGAATCATGTCGAGATAAGATACGAAGTGAAACATCAGAAATCGTTGGATAGTGATGCCGAACGCAAGGCGTTGCGGAGACTCGTTATGATCTGATGCGCGACGACTTGACGCGCGCATAGAATTGATAGTCCCGATGAAACTTACAAAATGAAAAAAAATGCGATTTTTGAATCGCATCGTGTACCTTGACTTATGTTGGACGATCGCGTATGTATCAATATGCATGTGCGCTAAGAATTGTGAGAACAAGTAATAGAGCCAAGTCTGATCGAGAGTACGAGATGGCAAGTAATTGAGAATAAGAAGTTACATGTTAGCGTTGTTCCGATATCCTACAACTGAGCTTGGCTGAAATGCATATATTGGTGGGACGCCTAAAATATCTGTATGATTCCAAACTAAGTTGTACGATCCAAACGATAGTGAGACGAGATCGTGGAACGATCTAATAAAACCCTTGGAAATTTAGAATTGGTTTCGGTTCGGGACGAACCTTGTTTTGAGTGGTATATTATGTAATGCCCTGCTCCGCACGGTGCATTATGCTGAGTCGTTGACTCGAAGAGTTGCGTTGACCCGATTACGTATCGATGCGAATCGATACAAAGTGTAGAGTTATCCCGAGCAATGCATCGAACTAAGTTGATGCGAAGAGTTGCCTTGTCCCAAAGAATGTATCGAGTGAATCGATACGAAGCGCCGCGTTGCCTCGAAGGATATGTGCGTTGAGACTGCTCGAAGATTCTAAGAACTCGAATCGACCAAGGCGCAAGTCCGAATCGATACAAGTATTGATTTTAGTTGGTTTCATGTGCAAGTCCGAATCGATACAAGTATTGATTTTAGTTGGTTTCATGTGCAGGCTATACGTTTATGCTGAAATATTAGAGGTCGATCTTTTGCCTTATTCAGTAAGGGGTCCGCGAAAGCAAATCGTCGCTTTGCGACGGGCTGAGACTTGGGCACGGTAAGCCAAATCGGACGTATAATTCAATGAAGCGCGAAGTGCTCGAATGGCTAAGTCAGGAGAGTTGCCTGTGCAACAAAGTTATGAAATCGAGCCGCAACGGCTCGGCGAAACGATAAGGCATATCGATTCAAGGTGGGGGGACATTAACTCTCTTTCCTACTCCGTCATGCTTAAGTAAAACACATATCATTGAATGCTGAGTTAACCTATCAATGCCACGGGCATGGCTCGATAGAGAGATAAATGTAGTGCGTGTCGAACACTAGATAAAATAATTGAAATGAATCGTACGGCAGACGTACGAGTCGCTATAGAATATTTGATATCTCAAAGGCGAGCGCCTCGGTGCGCAAGCCGCAAGAACATGTGATAACTGTACTCAGCGAGTGCCTTAGTGCACGAACCATACCGTTCCTTCGTGCACGAGTTAGAACGGCTAAAACATTGAAAGAGAATAGGCGAGCGCCCTATCGCGCAAGTCACGGACATTGAATACTAAAGCATGGAAATACGGCTTTGACGCGTGCAGCAAGTGCACGACGCGAAGGACAGATGATAAATGTGTCGAAACGTACCTACGTGCACGAGATAATAAAGATGGCTTCGTTGCGAAAGAATACAGTTGTGGCATGAATGTGGCAGAACTGTCGGATATGACATAATGCCTCGAAAGGTGTTCGGGACCTTCGGGTCGTTCAGTTGACGAACATTGAGTTGAGACATAATGCCATTGAACATTGAAACGAAGTATGAAACGTAAGAACATAGAAAGTTAATGGAAGAAATAAGAGATGATAATGCGGCATGGTGCCCTTCGAAATGTTCGCGGCCTTCGGGCGTTCGTTGAGGACATTCGGGCGTTGTGCCAATTGAAATAGAGATAAGCGAACTTGCTTGGTTGTATGAACGATAAGATTCGTTGCATGGTCAAATGGACTTAAAGATATAAAAGCCCGTGCATGGGTATTCCCTCGAACGCGGCGCGCCAGGGCGCTGGGACCGTTCAGCCTAGGAGGGATTCGTTTACGGTATTGTTGGTGCACTTCATTTAGATAGGTAGCGACCGTCTGGTGAATGTGATAAGCCACTTGCTGCGATTATTTCGGTGGCCTCTGATGTTGGTTAGCAACTGCACAGAGTTAACATCGTCTTATATTTCGATTCGATAAATATAAGTCCATTCTAGCCCGGAAAGCTAGTGACCTTCATATAGTTAAGGGCGATGGGTTTGGAAGTGCAAGGTATACGTATATCCTACATGGATGGATCATGAATAGAGGGCACTTATAACATGACAGGGAAAACGGATAGACATATTCACCTTGCGTCGGTACAAGGGCGAATGCGTCGATATTGCTAAGTTGTGCCACGAATCAAACATGAGATTGCTTGCCTGTTTACTTACGCAAATTGAATAACATGCTTGCCATGCTTTACAGTCTTCGAATATGCCATGAACTCATCCTAAGGAGAACATAGAAAGAAAACTAAGTTGTATGTTTGCATGAATCAATACAATACTAAATGTCGGTTTGTTAAGTGGATTTTTGATCAGTACAGCAAGGACGAAAGTACTAATCCCCCACTAGTTTGCTAGCAGGTTCAGGGATTGGTCTGCTCGCGGCGGTGCTTCGCTTGAACGCATTGAGACTTGGAATGCCGAAGCGTATTGAAGCGTGCGATCGCATTGACGCTCGGATATGCAACAAGATTGATGCGGCCGAGATATAAAAGGCATAATGTATGGAACGGTAAAATCTTTTGTGGGCAAGAGAGAACCTGAGTGTTGTAGCCAATCTGGTAAATTCCGTTGGGCTATCGAAAGCCGTTGTAATCTGATTTCGAATATCAATAAAGAGAATTATTTTCGTATACTCTGTTTTCCTTTCGTTGTTAACGTTCAACTCAAAGATAACCATTTGAGAACTTGTCATCTTGCCTTGCACGAGTGCAACTCCAGGCTCGTGCGGCATCACGCCCCAGCGAGGACGATGATTTGGGTGATTCTGGGTCGGGGCGTGACACGGCGTATCGATCCCTGGAAGATCCTGATACCCGTAACGAGTGATCATCTTCTCAACATAATGAGACTGTGACATCGCTAGTCCAGTGTCTGTCCGGATGATCTTGATCCCTAAGATCACATCAGCTTTCGCCAAGTCCTTCATACTGAACTTGCTCGCGATGAACTTCTTTGTCTCCGTGACACAGCCCATATCCGTACCTAGGATCAGCATGTCGTTCACGTATAGACAAACGATCATACCTCTTCCATCAGCGAACTTCGTGTAAACACACTTGTCCGTCTCGTTGACCATGTCGCCATTTGACCTTTTAACCTTGTCAAATTTCTCATGCCACTTCTTGGAAGCCTGTTTAAGACCGTACAAGAATTTTACCAACTTGCAGACTTTGTCTTCAAGACCCTTGACGACAAATCCCTCTGGCTGTTGCATATAAATCTCTTCGGTCAGCTCGCCATTTAGGAAAGCCGTTTTCACATCTATCTGATGTATCACCATCTTATGTATTGCTGCGAGAGCAATCAACATTCTGATGGTGGTCATCCGGGCTACTGGAGCATATGTGTCAAAGTAGTCAATCCCCTGCTTTTGAGAAAATCCCTTGGCTACCAACCTAGCCTTGAACTTGTCAATAGTTCCGTCTGCTTTCATCTTCTTCTTGAAGATCCATTTGTAACCGATGGGTTTCACTCCTTCAGGAAGATCAACCAACACCCAAGTGTTATTTGAGGTGATGGAATCAATTTTATTATCAATCGCCTCCTTCTAGAAAACCGCATCTCTGGTCTTCATCGCCTCATAATAGGTAAGCGGATTTGTTTCCACATGATAGGTGGCAAAGACATTTCTGAAGTCCTTCGGCATCCTCACACGCTTCGCTGACGGCTCAGCGAGTTCTGGTTCAACCGTTGTTTCAACAACAACACCTTTTTGGACCACATCCTCATTGAAAACTTTAGTTTCTTGCGCACCCTCATTGTTCTCCGGTATATCCACAAGAATAATATTCTTGTGTCTTGCAAATTTGTCTTCAAAATATTCTGCGTCGCGAGATTCAATGATATGATTTGACTCAATATCAAGAAATCTTCGAGCAACACTCTTCTCGGCATACCCCAAGAAGATCGTCTCTGTAGTCCTTGTCCCAAGCTTCTGAATCTTCAGATCTGGAAGCTTGATATATGCCAGACACCCCTATACTCGAATGACATTCAAGTTAGGTCTGACCTTGAACCAGAGTTCATGAGGAGTAATGTCTAAAGTTGCATGCGGCACTCTATTTAGAATTAAAGTGGCCGTCAATGCAGCTTCTCCCCAGTAGCACTTTGGAAGACCCTTAGTCAACAGCATTGAGTTAATCATTTTTGTTAACGTTCTGTTCTTCCTCTCTGATACTCCGTTTGATTGAGGAGAGTATGGAGCCGTAGTCTCATTGACAATTCTATGTTCTTTGCAGAATGATGTAAATTCATGAGACATGTACTCTCTACCTCGATCACTTCTTATTCTTTTGAGTTGTTGTCCAATCTGCTGTTCATCTACGGCTCTGAACTCCTTGAACTTCTCGAATTCTTCGTCTTTAGCCTTCAGCAAGTAGACGAACGCATACTTAGAGAAGTCATCGATGAAGGTTATGAAATACTTCATCCCGACCTTTGTAGAGAACTGTTTGAAGTCACAGATATCAGAGTGTACCAACTTCAGAAGATCTGTACTTCGATAAACCCGAGGAAAGGGTTTCCTTGTGATCTTCGTTTGAGCACAAACTTCACATTTCTCTACCTTACCCCCACACTTGGAGATAAGTCCTAGACTAGACATTTTGTTTATTCGTTTACAATGAACATGTCATAGCCTATTATGCCACAACTCAAGAGTATAAGAAGAAGGAGTGACTGCATTAATTACATTGGACTGATTTACATGCTGAATTTTGAACATTCCTTCGGTATAAAAATCTTTTCCGAAATATGTTCCTTTAATAGACATCATCATCTGGCCAGCATTGATGTCCATCCTGAGGCCTGCATTGCAGAGTAGGCCTCCCCATATTAGGTTCTTGGCAATAGCATGTACATACTTCACACCTTGAAGCGTCAGAGTCTTGCCAGAAGTCAGCTTCAACACCACCGTCCCGACCCCGAGAACTTCAGCTTGTGCCTGGTTCGCCACAACCACCACTTCAGAAGTAGGTATGTAGGTGGTGAACCACTCCTTGCTGGAACATACATGGCAAGTGGCGCCAGTGTCCACCAGTCAGAATTATTCCCAACCGCAGTGACCTGCACAATCATAGTAACAACATCAGTGATCATTGAGACCTTACTAGGCTCACCTTGCTCTGATTGCTTGGCCTTGGATTTGCATTCACTTTTGAAATGGCCCTTCTTGCCATACTTGAAGCAAGACAAATGGGACTTTGGCTTCTTTTGCTTGAAGGAAGTCCCCTTGACTTTTAGATTGTCAGGGTCCTTATTCTTGCTGTGGAAAGCCGCCTGCTTTTTCCTTGGTTCCCTGATATGAACCATATTGGCGTTAGCCAATTGCTTGGACAGTGCGTCTACTTTTAGTTGAGCCCGCATCTGGTCCTCAACATACACTTCCTGTAGGAGATCTTCGAGAGAAATCTCCAACTTCTTCCTATGCATGTTTGTATAGAACTTGCTCCACCCAGCAGGAAGCTTAGAGACGATCCCACAACCACAAACTTGTCGGTAAGGGGCATCGCCTCATCCTTCAACTTCTGTCGCAAGCTTCAGGAACTCCTTCACCTGCGACAACATTGGCTTTTCTTCTTCAAAGAACCACTTGTGATATTTCTTAACAAGAAATATCTTGCTTCGGTTCTTATCTTCGTCATAAAGTTTCTCCAGAGACTCCCAAATCTCTCTGGCAATAGTCTTCTTTGAATAAGATTCGGCAAGGAAATCTTCCATAGCATTTAGGATCATAAGTCTGCAAATGCCATTGTCCCTTCTCCACTTGTTCTGGTTCTTAGCAGCCGTAACGATTGCGGCTGCAGATCCAGTTTTTGGAATAGTAGGTTCCTCCTCAATCAGCACGTGATCAACATCAGAGAACTGAAGATTGAGGAAAACCTTTCTTTTCCAGATTTGATAGTGCTCACCATCAAATTGTTCTAACTCAGAGAAGTTAAGATTGATTAGCGAAGCACGAAAGTTTTCCATCGTAGCAATATAGCTTTGAGATTGTTATTGCCGGGGCACAATTTTCGATAAAAAACTGAAAAAATGAAACAATTGTAAAAATAATGTTTCAATGCAACACTTCAAAGAAGGTGCACAACAGAGATCCTAGGAGGATTCTGATAAACAAAGATCTGAAAAAAGATTTCATAACAGTAGCAAACGACAGTAGCCCTTCTAAACAGAAGGTACGAATCGAAATGCTAACAACAGCAGCGATGACAGACGAAAGATGGAAGATGGCCTGCTGGGGTGAATGATCACCGTTGCTCAAAGCTATATTCGTCCCACACGAATAGCTTCCAGGAACCAGCAAGTTCGTCGAAGAACTTTGGAACACTCCTGTTCTTCTGACTCCTCGGATGGTACACGGACTCCCGTGCAAAAGTAACGCTGGTGCAACGCTTCTCTTCTCTCTCAACGCTTCTGTTTACTTGTGTTAAGAAACACTTGTAAATTCTCGCAACTTTCTGTATAAGCCTCTATACTTTCCCTGTGAGAGAGAAGAGACCTTTTATAGGCCTGAGTTGCAACTGCCCGGTTAGCATAACGTTCGGAACGTGGTAAAAACCACTCCGAACGTGCAGTAACCGCTCAGATCATGCACAGGCACGATCTGATGCAAGTTGCGCACCTCGCGCATCCCGCGTGCCTTGCATACCGCGTGCAATGAGCTAATTGCGTCACATCCTGGGCGCGCATCCTGGGCCGGCAACCGGCTGCGCCATGCTAAGTGTAAAGTGCGCCAACAAAATGCCACAATACGCCTCATGAGCCCGAGTCCGTGTCCGAGTCCGAGTCCGAGTCCGAGTCGCTAAGCCCCTACGGGGCTTAGCTCCAATGGAAATAAATTTTCCAAGAGCAAAAAGCATGAATATTGCTTTCAATTGTTGATTTAGCTTTTTTTTTTCTATTAGAAAAATAATCCCACATGGCACACCCATGTGCATCTCCACACCACATGTGCATCTCTAAAATAGCATAGCTAATATATAGAGATACAACTCCTTTGACCTAGCCGACGTGGGACTAAAGTTTCAAAAATAAAAAGGCCAAAACCCAACATTATATAATGGAAACGGTTCAAAAATGAACTGTATAAACGTATGTATATCTTCCGTTATTTAATAATACAAAATCAAGGGGGAAAAAAAAATCTAACTATTGAGTACATATATATCTTCAATTATGTATGTTCTCACATAGTTAATTTTTTCTTCTAAAATCCTTCTAACTACTTGAACATATATAAAATATATTTAATTTTTAAATTATATTTAAACTTTTCTTTGATAACACACACACATATACATCCTTATGATTGAAAGGCTCGAATCCTGTCGGATCTATTCGGTGTCCACGTTGCTTTCCACTTAAGTTACAAGCACTGGATAAATATATTTAAACTAAATGCATAATGTTATCTAACTAAATATATAGCCAAAATTCTAAATATATCTATAACAAATTCTAATTAAAATATATTCAAGTTAAACTTAAAATATTTTAATATAATTCAAATATTCTTATGTAAATTTTTAATAATATTATTAAAAAAATTGTAAATGCAACACATAAAGGTGACTAGTAAATATATAAATCTCCATGATTGGTGGTGAAATCATACTCAATTCAATCTACAGAGAAGAAAACTGTGGGAAGTGCGAAGTTGGGAAGCATATGCTAAATTTTGTCCTCTCCATCAATTCATTCATTGGCAAAATCTTGAAACATTATCACCATGCTAGAATGATGATTGGCTGTGGGAGATTCAGCACTTCTCACCACTGACATGGACTAATGTGCAGTATCGATCCAGGAGGTTGGATTGTTCTATCTAGAACTAGTTTTAGTTGTTTCTGACTGGCTCTTATTATGAATCGATTTTGGAGAGTTACTTGTGATCCCGATCTTTATTTGAGTTGTACTAAACAGAGAGAAACTGTCCAAATTCGAAGTCTTGTATGAGCTTGTGAACAAGCAAGTCTTCGTGCTCTGGTATCTCATGCTCCCCAAGTGGGCATCTCCTCACAAGCTGATGGCATGGGCATCCAATCAAGAGGTCAATGCGCACTCGAGGGTGCAAGTTGGTAGGATGTGAAGTTCTGATAACATTGGACCCCTTTTTTTGAGTCCAATCTGAACGGCAGTGGACCTAACAAAGATCATTACAGAGAAAGAAGAAAGAGCTATGCCACCAAACATGAGGAACATGGGGTGGTGGGTTGAATCTTATCAAAAGTTTGTGTAGTGTTTTTTTTCTTTTGAGATGAGTATATATACTTTGGTTCCTGCTGTTTTCCGAGAGTCGTGTTACTAAATAATTTTTGTTGATATTTTTGTTAAAAATGACATCAACCATGGATATTTATAGGGGTGAGCGTTATTCGGTTTTGGACCAAAAATCGAATCAAACTAAACCGAATAAGAGATTTGGTCAGTTTAAAAAAAAATCGGTTCGGTTTTGAAAATACTAAATTTTCTTATTCGGTTTCGATTTCGGTTTTAGATTTTGGTTTCGGTCAAAAACCGAATAATTTTTTTAGTTTATATATATATATATATATATATATATATATATATATATATATATATATATATATATATATATATATATATATATATTCGAAACCAAAGTCCGTGGATAACGCCACCCAGCCGTCCCAAGGGAGTGGGGGCTCGAACCCACGCCCTCACCCCCGAGTGCCAGCGGTCATACCGGTGCGCCACCACGCCACTGGCATATATATATATATATATATATATATATATATATATATATATATATATATATATATATATTAAGAACCCCCCATTTTATTCATCACAAGGGGCAAAATGTCGAAGCCTTTACAAGTAAGCGCAAAAAGAAGACAGAAAAAAGCACACAAAATGTCACGTCCCGCTCCCGTAGGAGCGATCGTCCTCGCTAAGGCGTGATGCTGCACGAGCGTAGATTGCGCTCGTGCAAGACAGTTTCATAACGGTCGATTACAGCGGCTGCGACGGGGTAGTCGCACAGAAGTCCCAAACAGAAACATTGAAACATGCAGCAAAAATTTAGAAGTAATACACAAGTTATTCAAAACTGCTCTTTTATTGATATTAAACAACAAGATTACAACGAGGCACAAGGCCATGATTACAAGTCTCTCAAGCTCACTTTTCTCTCATTTTACAAGTCACTCTGCTCTCTCTCATCTCTCGATACAATGCTTGAGCCAGTGGAAGCTTCGGAAGGCAATGTCCATACATTATGTCCCGTATAAGTCTTGACTCCACGCGGTCGCATGCTTCGAATCGCCAAGGAACTCCGTGCCTCGACGCATCCAAGCGAGCTCCGCGCCACGAGCTTCTACCTGTGCCTGCACATGAAAACTATTCGGGTGTCAGTACTCAACTGTACTGGTGGAGTGAGCTCCTCGCCCACCCATACATAACCTATACGTTCATTTGCTTCGTTCAGCTTAAATCCCTTTCGATTGTCTTTCTTGTCTTGCCTTAGGATCAATTTTACGACAAAGACATGCCAATACTTGGCAACGCAACGACAGGGTCGTGCTATACTCTATTCGTGATTTTAATGTATTCGAGGCAGTGCCTCGCCGAGCAGAAACCTATGCAACTCGACCGTGCCAAGACTTTTACTTGCTCTACGTGCCTCAAGACCAATCTCGTGCCAACGACATCAAGGGGACGACTCGTGCAGGTCGTGCCAGTAGACTTGATCGTGCCATAAAGTCGAGGCCGTGCCTCCCAAGGATCAACCAGACTTAACCAACTTGCCTTATGGCCCTTTCTGACTTAACTTGAGATGACGCCACATTCAAGCCGAAGCACGTGTCCTTGCTATAGCCAACTCTTAGGCTCCAGAATGGTACTGCAACCGTGCACATCTAACTCGCGTCGACTCAAGGTTAGCGCTTGCAATAAGTGTAACTTGATAACCCAACTCATAACTTGCTAACCCAACTCGTAACTTGCTAGTACTCGACGCAATCCAAAGACATACACGCGAATAGCCGCTCTTGCTGACACATCTATATGAGTGGTCACTAGCAATGTCAAGCTATCCTGGATCTTTTGCATACGGTGACCATTCGCGTGGCGAGGTACGAGCTCCTACCGAATGACCCGCAGCCTATATTGTAACGGTTCACTTCAACGAGTCGTACCGTCGATGAAGGCCGTATAATATCTACAATTCCTCCTAGGCCGACACGAACCCGATGCCCCGGGATCGCTCGAGGAATTTTGCCCTTGCGCGCAAGTTGTCCAATGACCATGCAAGACTCAAACTCGATCTATCAAGTCATTCCTTAACCATGACCATACTTTCCATCTTTCTATCGAGACTCCCAAGTAGCGGGACCGATGTCGCGTGATTCCTTATCGAGACTTCCAAGTAGCGGAACCGATCTCGTGTACTTCCTTATTGAGACTTAGCGAGACTCCCAAGTAGCGGGACCGATCTCATGTACGAGACTTATCGAGACTCCCAAGTAGCTGGACCGATCTCGTGAACGAGACTTATCGAGACTCCTAAGTAGCGGGACCGATTTCGTGTGATTCCGTATCTAGACTCCCAAGTAGCGGGACCGATCTCGTGTATGAGACTTATCGAGACTCCCAAGTAGCGGGACCGATCTCGTGAACGAGACTTATCGAGACTCCCAAGTAGCGGGACCGATCTCGTGTGCGAGGCTTATCGAGACTTAGCGAGACTCCCAAGTAGCGGGATCGATCTCGACGACAACCACTCGCGTGGACTTCCTTTGTCCGTGGCATACTTTTTACTAAACCAACCGTGGCTCGTGCCTTAGACAGACCTTGTTCTCTAGACGACGCTATCGCTCCAGTCACATACTTATATGATGTGTCTTGTTCTCGAGGGACTGCGCGACTTGACAACCGTAGATAGAGCTGGACAGTACTAGAAATGGCTTAGATCGACCGGCATAACTTTGCCTAACTTATTTGCGCAGCGACTTGACGAGCAAAGGCTACGCCAAGCTTCGCATCGAAGGAATCGTGTCGTGCACGTGTTCGACTTGAACAACCAAGTTCTCGGGTGCCTAGACTTAAGCCACAAGCCGTGCAATACGACTTAACCCACGGGACATGCGAAGGCTATGCCAAGCCTTGGACGACGGGACCGTGCATGCTTTATCAAGCATTCATGCGGGCGACGCCTATGACTTAGGCTAATTCGAGTGTCGTGGCAACTTAGCAACTTAGGCCAACTTCCTTCTCCCAAGCCACGGGACGAAGGACCGAGTGTCATTTTGAAAGCACGCTGATCAAACTTCTAAGCAGACCGTGGGACCATTTTCCATGGTCTAAGACATTCCGATCCGTCGGGATTATTTTCTTAGCTATGTGGATGCGTCTCTTTTATTATCAACCCTAACTTGTGCAAGTTGAAAACATACGAGTTATTATGTGAAGGCTAAGATGAGGCAAGTTCTTCGAAACTACCCCACCTGAGCAAGGAGTCGCCTCGACCGAGCGAGTCTTCGAGCAGCCGTTGCGAGGATAAGTCCGAACGCCGTCGGCGTTTCGATTCCTCCGATTGATTGAGAGGGACAGGGCACTACACAAAAGAAGGCTTCCAACTCTCCTATGACAAACGTCAGGAGAGCACGAACTGCCATAAGTGCTCGATACCGTGATTGCAGTACCTGCTGACCTTGTGAGTTTGACGGAGTACTTTCCTGATAAGCTGGTTGAGCGAATATTGATGTCATTCGTAGCTGAATTTGTTACAATTTTTCCACATGACCCACGTAATGGCGATTGCAACAATCTGGTGGCCGTGAGAGGTGCTACTCCAGGAGGCTAGAAGATCGTTGAAGCTCCCACCATCCTGGTCCTGTCTGTAACGAAGAGATAGAGTATTCCAAACCCTCGAGGGCGAGTCTCCAGAGTATAAAATGTGGTCAACTATTTCGGACTCTTTCGTCTTGCAGCAATGACACGCTAAGGCTAAACTGAATCCTATGGTATTGAGGGAGTCGTCGGTGGGGAGCTTCTTGCGCTATATATATATATATATATAAATATATATATATATATATATATATATATATATATATATATATATATATATATATATATATATATATTTCGATAATGGCGATTGCAACAATCTGGTGGCCGTGAGAGGTGCTACTCCAGGAGGCTAGAAGATCGTTGAAGCTGCCACCGTCCTGGTCCTGTCTGCAACGAAGAGATAGAGTATTCCAAACCCTTGAGGGCGAGTCTCCAGAGTATAAAATATGGTCAACTGTTTCGGACTCTTTCGTCTTGCAGCAATGACACGTTGAGGCTAAACTGAATCCTATGATATTGAGGGAGTCGTCGGTGGGGAGCTTTTTGCGATATTTTTTTTTTTGAGCTTCTTGCGATATATATATATATATATATATATATATATATATATATATATATATATATATATATATATATATATACTAAATATATATAGGTATATACTAAATATATCTAGGTATATTTAGTTACTATAAATATTAACAAAAAAGCTCAAATACACCGAAAAATCAAATAAACCAAACCGATTTAATTCGGTTCGGTTTGATTCAGATATGGGCTATTTCGGTTCGGTTTCGGTTTTGCTTATCCGGTTTTCGGTCCAATTCGGTTTTCGGTTATTCGGTTCTGTTTGAACAGAATTAACCGAATGCTTAACCCTAGATATTTGTATTATAAGTATATGAAAATACCTAATAAAACGGGGGAGAGGGGGGGGTGAAAGTCAGACCGAGACTGACGTGTCCTTCCATCATTGGTCCCAAACCTCCGACTACAACAGGGGCCCACACTCAGCCAATGGGAGACTGCCACGTGATGCGATTTGGCCTCCGCGGTCATCCCCTTGGTCTGTAAGGCAATGATGATAAGTATAACTCATGATGTGAAGTGAGTCGGGACGGACCGATCCGGACTCAAGTTAGACCGGATTTGATCGAGTCTGGATCAGGTTGGGTTAGTCCGATCTTGTGCACTAGTCCAAGCCGGGCCAGAGACCAAAACATCGAACTCACTCTGGTCTGGAACTCGGTCTGAGCCAGTTCGGCCAAGCCCAATCAGGATCGGGTTCGAGCTGTCCAGTTATTAAAAAATGACTTGGACCTTAGGTTGGACTATTTAAAAAATTAGTAATAGAAAAGAAGAAATTAATAAAATTAAAGTTACTTTATTGATTTTTATTTATTTGATATTTTATAACATTCTTATTTATTTTTAGAAAAGATGAAAGAGTGAACGTACAAATTTCATCTTCAATTTGATTTTCAGTAATCTGTTTTCATGTCTAGTATTTCTCATGTTCAATTTTCTTTGAATCTTTAATGACGGTCTTCGATAGCTTTAAACCTTAGATTTTTAGATAAATGTATATTACCATGAAAGACTTTGTCAGTTCATTCTACAGCTTCTATAGTGTCAACTATAGTAATAACTTGGAAGTCTAGTGCATTAACATCGACATATTTACCTCTCAAGTGTTAAGTCTTTTTCCCCCACAAAAATCAAATCTTGAATGCAAAAGCAGACTTCCAAAATTTCTGATAGCATCATATTTTTCTTCTTGGTTAACATTCTTGAACCTGCATTAAAACAAGATTCTGATGCTATCATGGACACCAAAATAATTAGAAGATCATGTAATTTCCACCACTCTAAAATCCAAAAATATGTTCTACAACCATCATCATCTTCATCATATGAGTTCAAATACAACAAAAATTCTTGAGTTGTGAGGGAAGAATATTTTTGTTTCTTCCGTTGTAGTATACTTTTAGCATGAGATAACTTAAAACTTACTCATGGAGTTGCTACTAACTTCAACGGCTGAACTGCATCATTTTGCCATAACCTTATTTTTTTCAAATAAACTAATTAGAGCATCTACACATTCTTTAATTTCTATTTTTCTACCTACATCAAGGTTCATATTTTCACAAAATTATCTAACAATATACTTACATCATCTAATTTTATTTAGGATCCAAAATTGCAACAAAATAATATAAAAGAGGAATACCAAACCAATATTTTTATAATTTTTCTTCTATTTTTCTAATGACGTAATCAAAACTATGAACATGTCTATATATTTCAAATAACTGAGACATTAACAAAACTTGTCAAAATGAAAGTAGAAGTTAGGTAATAAACTCCGGATAAAACACATCTAACATTATAAATATACTAAAAATTCAAAAATTGAAGAGACATCTAATCAATCCTTCTTATTTAGTTAGTAATCACTACTTGAATTTGTTATATTATAATGTACTAGCATATATGCACGTGCCTTGCAAGCATTTTAACCTCCTTTTAATTAATTTTTTTGTATTTGAAAGAGCAAAATGCATGACAGCAAACTACATTTTTCTTAAATATTTTTCTATACGTAATTACCTATATGCCCTCATTAAATTTAATGAACATTTTAATTAGTAAAGTTAGGTAAGCGCATATTTGAAAAAAAATTCACGGTGAAGCCAATTTTCTATATTATATAGTACTAGTATATATGCACGTTCGTTGTACGTATTTCATACTGCTTGGATGGACGGGAGGTCCTAAGCGATGGGTTTCAGATCCTCGAAGCAGATGATGCAGATTGGCTTCTGGCTGCCACCAGTGGTGGACATTCTCTCTCTCTCCTCTCTCTCTCTCTTGTGTGTTGTGTGTATGTCTTTGCGATAGAGGTTTAATATGTGGGAGCTTGAAAGTTGGAAAAAATTAAATGACATGAATAAAAAAGGTTGGATGTCTACTTTATCTCTTGTCTCTTGGGCTCTTGTGCCTACTTTGCGTGCATTTTTTTATTAACTATTATTCTCCAAGTTGTCTACTTTGCATGCATGCATACCTTTGCTTTATTAACTATCATTTGCCAAATTTGTTTGCCAACCCAGAGAAATGGACACCTAAAAAAACTATCATTTCCCAAAATGCCTACTTTGCAATCATGCACGCATACCTTTATACGTATTTAATTACTCAGATACCCTTATCAAATCTAATACATATTGATGGGTAGTGAAGGATATTTTTGGAAAAGAAAAACTTTCACGGTGAAGCTTAATTTTCCTATTATATAGTACTAGCATATGTGCACGTGCCTTGCACGTATTTTAACATTCTTTTAATTAACTTAAGAAGACTCTTTAGAAAGACCAAAGGGAAGTCTTCGTAATTATTAAGTTGTCCTTATTAAAATTAATGAACCATTTTTAATTAGTATAGACATGCAAGGGTATTTTAGGAAGAAAATTTTTAGGGTGAAGCCTAACTTTTGGCATTATATAGTAGAACAGATGAATCATTTTTAATTAGTATAGACATGCAAGGGTATTTTTGGAAGAAAAATTTTACGGTGAAGCCTAACTTTTGGCATTTTATAGTAGAATAGATAATAGATATAGTAGAATAGATTATAGATTACAGATATATAATAACATCTTTATATTTAATACATTCAACATCAAATAGGTAGGATTTTATCTTTGTGGTACATCGTTAATATATTTTTTTAAATTTCAACCATCTAAACTCTTGTTGCCAACTTGGTGAAGTGTTCAAAGTAATTTCACATATTTTAATATTTAAATTTGTTTCAAAATAATGAAGATATTCATGTATAATTAAATTAACAACTGACAATCACATCTTATGAAAAAAAAGTCGTTCTTCTAATATAGATAAATTGAGATTTTAAATTTTTTTATACAACAATTATTATTATTAGCATTATCAAAGAAAATTAAAAAATTATTATGAATATCATATTCACATAAAAATTGTAAGATGGTTATGTTTATTGTAGTTTCAGTACGAGGACAATCCACGGTCTTAAACAAAGAATCTATTTTTGTAAAATATATTTTGCATATAGATAATATATCACGATACAGATCATAAAAAGATAATTTTATTTAATAGTTCATATATCCGAAGTTAAAGAAGATTTACTAATATTTGCAAAAGTTCCTTTTAAAGCTTCATTTTCTTTTCAAATAATTTAAAGCCTCTGTTCTGTTAGTACATCTATAATTAAACAATAGTTTAATGTACTATTTACATAGTCATAATAATCTTCACTCTCACTAAATGTGAAAGTTTGTTCATCACAAATAATATTTGTGCTAAGTTAGTTTCGTTACAAGCAAACGAATAAGTAAATGGTCCTAATAAAGATCTTTGAGCATTGATACTTAATTGTATCTGCCTAGTATCAATTGTATCATTATCATAACAACTTCCAACAACCTACTTAAGGATTTTTGAGAAAAAAATAGTTCTCAATTTTACACATACCGATTTTTTTAATAGAAATTATATTTTCTAAAAAGAGAGTAAATAACAGGAAATTGATTTATTTTTCTTTACTTCATTTTCTTTCCGCGAGGCCTTGAGGCTTGAAATTTTCATGAGAACAACTCAAGCATTTAAACGAACTTCTCCTCTCCCTCTCTCTCTTAATTTATGGTGGCAATGAAGAAGCTCTGGCCCAAAGTCCAGCAGAGACTATTTTTGGGGTGTGCTTCATTTGTAGCATATGTTACAAGCTTGTCGTGGTCCCAATGTCTAAATTAAAAGGCTTTTTCTAAGGGCACTACCACTTTTACTTGCGGCTAAACCTTACTTGGGAGCAACCCAAGAAGGTGGAACTTTTGCTGGGGACTGGTCACAAGTTGCTTGTGGCTAGCCCAACCTCCCAAACCCTCCTTTTTATTTTATTTTTTCTTTTCCTCTCTCTCTCTCTCTCTCTCTTCCAAAAACCTAAAACCCTAAAACCCCATTCTCTCCTCCACCACTCCATTCCAAACTCTTCCACCACTCTCTCCTCCACCACTCCATTCCAAGAGATGACACACAAGTCGAAACCATCATCAGAGTCTAGGTATGTTCTTCCCTAATTTCTTCTATATTTTTCTACATTCTTTTCAAATTCAAAGAATCTTTGTTAATTCTCTAAAAAGTTTTGATAAATTAGGTCTAGAATCACTTAGGGTTCATGATTGAATTTTTCGAACACGATAATTCTCACATATTTCTTGAAACCCTAATCCTAGAACATGACACAGGATCGTGTCATTTTGGCCGTTCGGCTGTTGTTGTCGTGGTGACAACATTAGGACTGCCAGGGTTGTGGCAGTCCTGCTGTAAAGTAGGACTGCCAGACTCCCTGCAGTCCTCTTTCAAAAGTGGATTACAGGGAGTCTGGCAGTCCTATTTTACAGTATGATTTTCACAACCCTGGCAGTCCTGATTAAACCTATCTGTACGTTTCTTGACATTAGGACTTCTTAACATTATGTTTTCTTGTTGTCCTGATTAAATCTAACTGTATGTTGTCCTGCAGTCCTCCGACCGCTCCCAAGAGAATACGGCCCACCATGTCAAGGTGCAAGGAACACACTGAGGGACGTCCTCTCGAGAGATCGATTAGAATCTCCGAACCGGCTCCGGAAAGGGAAGTCACTGGAGTGATTGGCCGGTCTCGGACGCAGCCACCAGCTCCCCCTGCTCGGTCGAAGCAACGAGCTCCTCCTAGTCCTTCGGCTTCTTCCGATGACGACGACGACGTGCCTATTGGCCGACTCCTATCATGTGCAGTTCTGGTCCTTCGTAGGAGCGCTATCACCATATCGGTGCGCAAGGAACGCACCCGGGCCGTCCTCTCGAGAGACCGATATGAATTTTCGAACCGCCTCCAGAAAACGAAGTTGCTAGAGCGACTGACCGATAAGAATTTCTCTTTATGCATAATATGGAGGCGCATACGAAGGCCCGACATGATAACTAGTTTGTATTTGGATGTTTAACTTATTTGGATACGATGTATATATTTGGTGTTATTTGGATGTTTATATTTGGATATCTTTGGATGTTGACATGTTTGGATCTTATTTGAAAACTTGGTTATTGTTATTTGGATCTTATTTGGAAACTTTGTTGTTGTTATTTGGATCATATTTGGTGTTATTTGGAAACTTGGTTGTTGTTATTTGGATCTTATTTGGATGTTTATATTTGGATATGTTTGGATGTGGACAAAGTTTGGATATGAAACTTTTTTACAGAGAGTTTCATATAGGACTTCCAGTCCCTTGGTAATCCTTCATTATGTTAGGACTGCCAGGGGTTTGGCAGACCTGACCCAAACTCTCTGTGAAGAGAGTTTGGGTATGAAACTCTCTTCACGGAGAGTTTCATACAGGACTGTCATCCCCCTGGCAGTCTTTCATTATGTTAGGACTGTTACGGGCCTAGCAGTCCTGACCCAAATCCTCTGTGAAGAGAGTTTAGGTATGAAACTATCTTCACAGAGAGTTTCATACAGGACTTCCAGCCTCCTGGCAGTCCTTCATTATATTAGGACTGCCAGGGGCATGGCAGTCCTTCGATTTCAGATGAATCTCATCCAAACCCAAACTATTGATACCAGTAAGCCAAAAATTTATTGTGTTCTAAGGTTAGGGTTTCTGAATTTCTTGCCATTATGTCGATAATGAATGAAAACTTCAGACGACTCTTCCAGTTGTGTCTAAAATGGCTTCAGAAATGCTTGAAAAGTTTGAACAGTATTGTGATGCAACTGGAAAGGTAATGGTGATTGCTTCAATTTTGTTCCTCGGTACAAAATGACGTCTATAGAATACTTCTTCAAATTAATATATGATGGTGAATACGAAGCTAAGACTAGAATTGAAAATATGTGCAAGGCCTTAAAAAGTCTCTGTCCATGTGCTTGAAATCTGACGGTGTTATAGTGTATGCCTCTGCATCTCTTGGTCCAATTTGCTAAACAAGTCAAATTTCATAAGTCTCATATTTGTTTCTTTACATATTATGTATCCCCTAAATGTACAAATGAGATGATAGTTTCACATACAGGACTGCCTGTCACCCCTAGTTTTTGAATTAGGGGTATTTTCGTCCTTTCCCAAGTTTTATAATTTTTGAGAATTCTATTTGATTTTTATAGGATTTTTAGGGATTTGTTTGACTTAGTTTGAATTTTATCCAATTTAGACTTAAGTTGGAGACCCGGGTAGTCTGGACCCTAGTGGGACCCACATACTAGCTGGGCTTGGCCCACATGCCATCCTAACTAGGCTGGAAATCATAAACCACACTCCCATGGCTTAACTAGTCATTAAGAGGCTTAATTAGTCAAATTAGAGTTAAACCAAACCAAACCAAGCCCAAACCAAAACAAACTAAGTCTAATGGGTTTGGAGGCCTAATGGGTCTCCACCCAAACCTATTAAGCCCCCCCTTGGCCGGCCATGTATAGGCAACCCCCCCTCACTTTTTTTCTCCACAAAGTAATCTCTCTCTTCATTTCACTCTTTTCTTTTGAAGCTTCTTCTTCCTCAAGGCAACCAATTCTAGGTATGCTCATTAACCCCCATTAATTTCCTCTCTTGCATTTATTTCTTCACAATAAATGTAGAGGAGACCATTCTCCACATTATGACCATAGCTTTTATAGGTTTTCCTAAAAATCTAGTTTAAAAATTTATTAGGGGTTTTCCTTTTTAGAGAGGAATATATATATATATATATATATATATATATATATATATATATATATATATATATATATATATATATATATATATATTTTATATATATGTATTGTGTGTGTGTGTAGAGGAGAGTGGTAGTGGTGGTGTCAGGAGAGAGTGTGTGTTTTAGTGTGTGTGTGTCTATATATATTTACATGTGTGTGTGTATGTATTTATATATATAGATATGTGTGTGTGCGTATGTATTTATATATATAGGTAGGAGTGTGTGTGTGAGTGTCTATATATATATATATGTAGATGTGTTGTGTGTTTGAGAGTCTATACATATATAGATAGATAGCTAGATGTTTAGATAAATATATAGATAGATATATATATAGAGGGAGGGAATGAAGAGAATAAGAAGTAGCAGCAATAGCAGTAGGAAGCAGGAGCAGCAGCAGCTACTGCAGTAGCAGTAGCATTAGCCATAGCACTGGCAGCAGCAGCAGTTAGTAGGAATAGCAGTAGGTGCAGCAGTATACGGAGAATAAGGAGACGGAGAATAAGAAGAATAAGACGGAGAATAAGGAGAAGAAGACGGAGAATAAGGAGAAGAAGACGGAGAATAAGGAGACGGAGAATAAGGAGAAGGAGACGGAGAATAAGAAGAATAAGACGGAGAATAAGGAGACGAAGAATAAGGAGAAGGAGACGGAGAATAAGACGGAGAATAAGGAGAAGGAGATGGAGAATAAGACGGAGAATAAGGAGAAGGAGACAGAGAATAAGACGGAGAATAAGGAGAATGAGACGGAGAATAAGACGAAGAATAAGGAGAAGGAGATGGAGAATAAGGAGAAGGAGAATAAGGAGAATGTAGGAAATCAAATTAGAGAGGGTTTGTGAGTGAGTCGAATTTAGTGAAAGGGTAAATTAAGATATTGGCCTACGGCCAAGATATGGGTTTCGGAGTTCAAGATGGACTCGGATATGGGTTGACTTTCAATGTTATCCTATGGCCAAGGTTGACCTAACTAGACTTGTCTTGACCTAGAATGACAGAATATAATTTAATTTGATTTGACTTTACTTCCTAAACATAGTATTGATACGTCTTGTTCTCTATAGGTTCTCGAGACGCTGCATTGGATCCAGTTGACATATTATATCATATCACAGGCGAGTACATTCTCTGATAACTTTTTTCCAATTTATGATAACTGTTATGATTCATGTACTTAGTGTAGATATGCTTATTCCTGACACATGGTTCTCACGGATTGGTATTCCTGGATCTCGACGAGAGATATTTCTCCTTCTTAGGTTGGGATGTATTGTGCAAGCTCCCTTGTAGCTCTTGCATAATATGTGGTCACTGATTCTAGAGAAGACTTGCTCCCTTCTTATTAGAATCCTGTGCAGTGACGTGTCCTGTTTGGATCCATTCTACCAGTTGGGGGTAGGGGGAGTAGTTGCGTATGCCTGTGATCAAATCCAACTTGCATTCTTGAACAGTATTAGTCATATACCGCACTTATGACTAGCCAGGCCATATCTTACAGGTTCCCAAGCCGGTCATAAGCTGAAACTACTACTCACACACATTGGATATATGGCTTACCTTGATTTGTATACATACCATAATTCAGTTCTACTTTCCTGTTCTAGCTCTAGCTCTACAGCTTACCATGCCATGATACATATATGTACACTCCATGATTTTATTGTATATGCTCTATTATAGTCTTATAGCTTTTATTCTATCTTGAGATCTGTTATAAGATATACGTACTCGTTCCATCCTGACCGGATATGTGGAAAATATTACAGATGCAGTGGAGGACTATTACTGCACTTACTATGGCCCATCGGACGTAGTAGGTTTAGAGACAGATACCCTAGATCTGCAGGGTGCAGTACCGCAGGGCGAGACACCGCCTATCCTGTAGATAGAGTAAGTTTTTGTATTGGACCTTGTCTCCAGTTACTCTTGAGACTGTTATATTTTGGCTTGTATTAGAGACTTTGGACTTAGACTTGTATATTATTTGTGTTTGGACTTGACAGGTTATATTTTATTGTCATGTTGTCTTTATCTTTCAGTATTTACTTTATCATCTTAGAGTTGCGATTGAGCACTCATATATTATCATTGCTTGTCCTCCGTTCGGAGTTGACCATATTCTCGACAGGTTTTTGATATTATATAAACTGTTGTTAGAGTAGAAAACCTACAGCGTTCCATGCCGTTTTTACGGTGTGGGCTGGGCGTTGTTACGTACACGTGCCCTTACAGCGGGTGCGGGTCGTGACACTGCCAGCCCATGGCAGTCCTTTATTAAGTTAGGACTGCTAGGGGGTTGGCAGTCCTGACCCAAACAATATGTGAAGAGAGTTTGGGTATGAAACTCTCTTCACAAGAGTTTCATACAGGACTGTCAGCCCCCTGTCTGTCCTTCATTAAGTTAGGACTGCCAGGGGGCTGACAGTCCTGTATGAAACTAGACCCTCTTTTCATTTTTTTCCTTCCTTTTAAGTTTTCCAAAATAGCTATTATTTTCTTTGGGTGGAAAATTATTATTTTATCTTCTTGTTGTTCTGGTGGTGATTTGCTTCTGATTCTTGGAGAGGCGACAGTGGAGGAGGTGGAGGAGATGGGTTTGTTGAGCTCTGTGCTGGGTTTTGTTGGATTTGGAGTTGGAATCTCTGTTGGGATTGTTATTGGCTATTTCCTCTTTATTTTTGGGAATAATTCTCGGAAAGAAAGAAAGAAAATTTTGGGGGAAAATTTGGGCTATGGTTTGATTCTATGACCTAGAAATGTTGGAAGATAAGAAAAGAGTAGAGGGAGAGAGAGAAAGAAAAGTTGTTATTTATACCTTTGCTTGGGCTAGCCCAAAGTAAGAAAAAATTGATGGCAAACTTGTAATATTTTAAAACATTGTTGGGCTAGCCCTAAGTAAAAGTGGCAGTGCCCTTAGAAAAAGCCAATTAAAGTATATCAAAAACTGGCAGCATGAATGCCAGACGAGACCCATCACAAGCTCTGCTCTGCATCCACTTCACACCACCTCCCATTGAACTGTCATAATGCACGCAGAAATAGAAAAAAAACATTTGAAAACTGTCTCCTATGCATATCAAAGTTGTCCACAAAAGTTCCGTTTGAATATGTTTTCTACCGAAGTTTAGTAACTCTTGTGGTTATCGAAGAGAGGTACAAGATTTTGGTAGGATGGCAGAAGATCAACGGATCGAATCAAGAGAGTTTATTCCTTCCATTTATAATAATGATGAGAGTTGGCAGACTGTAGATCCAAAAGGCATGGTGCACCATCGGACATCTCAAGAAAAGAAGAAGATATGTTTTCTGTTTTTCTTTTCTTTTCTTTTCTGAAAAGAGTTTTCTCAAAGGAGGTTATAAAGTTGCTTTTCTGAATATAGAAATTTTAAAAGTTTGTGTTTGGTTATTTAATCTAGAAAATAATTTTCTGAAACAAAACATAAAAATTTTGTTTGGTAAAAATAAATTAGAAGATTATTTTTTAATGTATCATGTGTCACATTATATCATGTTTCCTGAATTCATTGTGTCTGCCATGGAAAGAAAACCCTCACGATCACGACCAAGGACGTCTCGACGGAGCCTCCGCCTCCCGGCCGCTGCGAGCGCAGCAGTGTCTCTGAATGCTGGCTCAAAAAAATCTTAGAGAAAATCCTAACCCTAGCTCAAGAGGAGGAGGGCCTCCTCCGCCGCCGGCTCGACGAGAGCTTCACCACCGTAGCATCTCCGAGTGGCCTCGAGGTCATTGTGTCCTCGAGTTCGTCATCAAGGTCATCGTATCCTCGAGTTCGTCGTCAAGGCCATCGTGTCCTCGAGGCAGAATGAGGCGAAGGAGGAGAGGGAGGACTCGACCTTGGTGCTCGAGCGAAGGAGGGCCTCCACCGCCGTCGGCTCGACGAGGAGGACTCTAACTCATTGCTTACAGGAAAGAGGGAGGTCGTCGACCGATGACGAGGCAACCTATCCCCACCGACGAGGCGATCGTTCCCCACAGCGAAGTTAAAGCGGCTGCCATGGAAGTGCTCGGTCATAATTGCTTGCATAGAAGTCTTCATTTTTGTCGGAAGGAGATAAAACGATGAGAAAGAAAGAGAGAGAGAGAGAGAGAGAGAGTTGGGACTTGGAGGAGGTTTGGGTGGGAATGGAGTCAAGATATTTTCGAAAACACCTTTAAGAAAAGATATTTTTTTTTTCTGTTTATGATAAGATGCATTTAAAAGTGATGTTTTGAAAGAAAATTCTGAATGTAATATTTGGAGTGGTGTTGTCCAAACTTAATTTGAGGGAGGGTCGATTTATAACTCAGAAAACTGAGTTATAAATTGTAACCAAGCGGACCTTTTTTTGGCTTTTTCTAAGGGCACCACATTTGTTACTTGGGGATAGCCCTTAATTGGGGGCAGTCCAAAAAGGTGAAGATTTTGATGGAGGGCACCCACATTTTGCTTAGGGGCAGCCCAACCCCCCAAACGCTCCATTCTTTTCCATAACTCATTTTACTCCTCTCTTCACCAAAAGAAAAAAAAAAAGAAAAGCTCTCCCTCTCCCTCTTCCAAAACCCTGCTTTCTTCTCCTCCACCACTCCACTCCCAATTCCTCCACCAAAATTTCTTCAACAACATTCCTAGATTCGAAGAGATGATACGCAAGTCAAAGCAATCGGAATCTAGGTACGTTCTTCCCTAATTTTTTCTAGAATTTTCTACATTCTATTCAAACCCTAGAATATTTTTAATTCTCTAAAAAGTTTTGATAAATTAGGTTTAGAATCTCTGTAGGGTTCATAAATGGAATTTTCGAACACGACAAACCCATATTTTTTCTTGAAACCCTAACCCTAGAACACAACAAACGAGCATCTCGTATTGGACGTTCGGCTGTTACAGTCGGGTTTGATTACATTAGGACTGCCAGACCTATGGCAGTCCTAATGTAATCAGATCTAGGGGTGGGGCTGGGGGTGTGGGGGGGAGGGTTGGTAACTGTGTGTTGATCATATGGGGGGGTTGGTAACTATATATTGCTTATATGGATGGGGAGGGGGGGTTGGTAACTGTATATTGCTTATATGGATTGGGGGGGTTGGTAACTGTATATTGCTTATATGGATGGGGGGGGGGGGTAACTCCATGATGCTCATATGCGGAGGGAGGGAGGGGGGGGTAACAGTCCTATTTTCGTTTATATTAATTAATAACTATAAGTTGTCCTGCAGTCCTCCGGCCACTAACAAAAGAATACGGCCCCACCGCGTCAAAGCGGAAGGAACGCGATGGACGTCCTCTCGAGCGTCCGATTACAATTTCCGAACCAGCGCCCCAAGGTCGGTCTGGGACGCCGCCACTGTCACCTCCAGTCTTTGAATTAGGGGTATTTTTGTCATTTTCCAAGTTTAATGTTTTTTAGGAATTTTATTTGATTTTATATGATTTTTAGGGATTTGTTTGATTTAGTTTGAATTTTACCCAATTCGGACTTAAGTTGGAGATCCGGGTAGTCTGGACCCTAGTGGGACCCACATACTAGTTGGGCTTGGCCCACATACCATCCTAACTAGGCTAGAAACTATAAACCCTACTTATATGGCTTAATTAGTTATTTTAGAGGCTTAATTAGTTAATTAGAGTTAAGCCGAAACAAACCGAACCAAACCGAATTCAATTCAAACCAAACCAAGTCTATTGGGTTTGGGGGCTTATTGGATCACCACCCAAACCCAATAAACTCCCCATGGCCGGCCATGATAGGAGAACCCCCTCCCTTTGCTTCTTCACAAAGCAATCTCTCTCTCTCTCTCTCCATTTTACTTTTTCTTCAAAGCTTCTCCTCTTCTTCAAGCAACCAAATTCTAGGTATGCCATAAATTCCCCATTAATTCATCTTTAGCACTTATTGCTTTCACAATAATTGTAGAGGAGCTTATTCTCCACCATTTGCCCATAGTTTTTAATAGGTTTCCTAAAAATATAGGTTAAGGATTAATTAGGGGTTTTCATAGATAGAGTGTATATATAAGTATATGTATTTGTGTGTGTGTGTAGAGGAATGGTGGTGGTGGTGGTGTGTGAGAGTGGTAGTGAGAGTGTGAGGTGTGTGTGGTTGTGTGTGTGAGTGTGTGTGGTGGGTGGTGTGTGTGTGTGTGTGTGTGTGTGTGTATAGGTAGATAGTTATATGTATAGATAGATGTATATAGAGAATGAGAAAGAGGATTAGAAATAGAAGAAGATTAGAAGATAAGAAGAAGATAAGAAGAAGTTAAGAATGAGAGGAAGTTAGGAAGAGAATTAGAATTAGGAGAAGGAAGAAGAGTTAGAAGGAGAAGAATTAGAAGAGTAAGAATTAGAAGAGGAATGAGAAGTAGAAGGGAAAGAGGAGTAGTGTAGGATACGGGGAAGGGAAAATAGGAAATCAATTTAGAGGAGATCGAGTTAGAGGGTGAAATCGAGCTCCGAGTGTCGGAACGCGATGAAACTTGGAGGGACCTAGAATACGTGAATTTGATTTTATGGGTAGGCTCCCGAGTTGAAATCGGGGCTTCGTGTGGGTGTAGGACAATGGTATCGCACCGTACCATTGCGTATCGTGAGATATTCTAGATAATCGGCAATAGGCCGTAAGATGGACTAGATATCCTACTACCCTAGGAATCTTGGTAGGTAACGAACGTATAGGCTAGTACCCTACTACCCTATGAAGCATGGGTCGAAATACCAAGCGTAGGTAGGCTAACTTGGTAATTGCCTAGGTTAGAATTTACCTTTATAAAGGGTAAATTAGGATATTGGCCTACGGCCAAGATACGGGTTTAGGAGTCCAAGATAGACTCGGATATGAGTTGTAAGGGTTGATAATGATTAGAAATAGTCGCCTAGACCTAGTCTTGACCTTGGTTGACCACGGTTGACTTTTAGACTAAAAGTCAACTATGGGTCAACACTTTACCCAATTTAGTCCCAAATTCCATTAGACTTGGACAGTTGACAAAGTCAACTGTTAGTCACCATTGACCTAGGGTTGACCTAGAGTTGACCCATTGATCAAAAGTCAACTGTAAGTCAACTTTCGACCTAGTTTGATACGGGTTGACTTCCAATGTTCTCCCATGACCAAGGTTGACCTAACTAGGCTTGTCTTGACCTAGAATGACTTAAAAGGGTTTAAATTGATTTGACTTTACTTCCTAAAATAGTATTGTAGTCTTGTTCTCTATAGGTCCTCGAGACGCTGCATTGGATCCGGTTGACATATTTTATCATATTACAGGCGAGTACATTCCTGATAACTTTTCCCAATTTATGATAACTGTTATGATTCATGTACTTAGTGTAGATATGCTTAATCCTGACACATGGTTCTTACGGATTGGTATTCCTGGATCTACGAAAGAGTTTCTCCTTCTTAGGTTGGGATGTATTGTGCAAGCTCCCTTGTAGCTCATGCTCAATATATGGTCACTGATTCAAGAGAAGGTTAGCTACCTTCTCATTAGAATCCCGTACAGTGATTTCAAGGGGACCGAGGGCATTATATATGCTGATGACTGGCTCGAGGATATCGAGCATCAGATGAGGGCCTTCCGCCTGGCAGACGACCTGAAGGTCGAGGCGGTTGGCTTGCAGTTATTAGATGTTGCCCGAACATGGTTCCGGAATGAGCCGGCTCTTGCAGGAGAGGGCCATACTTGGGCTGAGTTTTGGGCCATGTTCTGAGAGAAGTTCTTTTCCCCCACAGACAAGATCGGTCTAGTACGGCAGTTTCAGAACCTGCAGCAGGGCGGTATGACTGTGGAGGAGTATACGGGCAGAGTTCGGCCGACTGAGCCGATACGCCGAGTACATGGTGAGCGATCCAGTGATCCGAGCAGCGCTTTCGAGAGGGATTGACATGGGATATCAAGATCCTGATCCTTCCTTCTATACATATGCAGAGGTCTATACGGAGGCTCGGAAGGGGAGAGAGAGTGGGGCTTGAAGCCGAAGAGGGATCGTGAGTTATTTTCGAGGGTAGTAGCGCGGGGGCTGCTATGCGCCCTCAGCTTCAGCATCAGCCGTTCCAGCATCATCAACAGCAGGTACAGGCCGGAGCATCTGTCAAGAGGGTTCAGCAGCGTCTGGTACAGGATGATCCACCGTGCCACTACTGTAAGAAGCCCGGTCACCTCTTTGAGTTCTAGGCAGGAGGAGGTGGGGCTGTGTCTCTTTGCGGTGCCACTGGGCATCAGATGCGGGAGTGTCCCAAGAACAGTGTCGCTGGAGCAGTCAGAGGGCACCTGTTCCGAGGGCACCAGCTAGTGTGCCGGTAGTTCAGCAGCGGGGTCCACTTTTGACCCAGCAGAAGCAGTTTTTTCAGCACCGCCAGTAGAGGGGTGGTCAGGGTAGAGCCTTTGCTCTTGTAGCTGAGGAGATGGAGCCTATTGCGGTTGTTGTCGCAGGTTCTATTCTGCTCGATTCTTTTCCAGCTTTGGCCTTATTTGATTCTGGTGCTACGCACAGTTTTGTGTCTGTTTTTTGCTCTTAGGCACAATATCATTGCTGAGTATCTTGGTAGGACTTACAAGATTATGACTGGGAATGGCATCATCCTAGTTAATAATGTTTGCAAGGAACGGAGAGTTTCTTTGAGAGGCCGGGAGCTGAGTACGTGTTTGCTCGTAATGCCACTTTCGAGTTACGATGTGGTATCGGTATGGATTGGTTGAGCATGCACCACGCTAGCATCGACTGCAGAGGGGGCTGGATTCTGTTCAGGCCGCCAGGAGAGCCGAAGTATGAGTTCACCAGGGGTACAGCGCAGGGAGATGGATTCTGCGGAGCGTTGTTGGCGGGGCCGGTTGCCATATCCACTTATTGCTGAGTTCTTGGATGTCTTTCCCGAGGAGCTGTCCGGAATACCGCCAGATCGTGATGTTCAATTTTCTATAGATAGTGCCAGGCGCTGAGCCTATCTCCCAGCACGTCTATAGAATCAACAACAGTAAGTTAGCGGAGTGAAGAGACAGGTCGACGAGCTGGAGGGACAGGGCTTTATTCGATCTAGTTCTTCACCTTGGGGCGCGCCAGTTCTTTTCGTCCCCAAGAAGGATGGTATGGTACGTCTGTGCATTGATTACAGGGGCTCAACAACCTTACCATCAAGAACAAGTATCCTTTGCCAAGGATTGATGATGTTCGACCAGTTGAGCGGGGCGAGGGTGTTCTCGAAGATCGACTTACGTATGGGTACCATCAGCTGAAGGTGAAGTGGGATGACATTCTGAAGACTGCATTCAGACTCGCTATGGCCAGTATGAGTATACCATCATGCCGTTTGGGTGACCAACGCCCTGGCGGTATTCATGAACTTGATGAACAAGGTATTTCATCAGTACCTTGACAAGTTCGTGGTGGTCTTCATTCATGACATTCTTATCTATTCGAAGAACCAGAGAAGCACGAGGAGCACCTGAGGATTATGTTGGACACTCTCAGGAGGGAGCAGCTATATGTGAAGCTGTCCAAGTGCGAGTTCTTCTTGGATCGCATGGAGTTCCTAGGCCATGTTGTCTCTGGCGAGGGGATTTCAGTAGATCCGAAGAAGATTTCTGCAGTGGAGTCCTGGTCTACGCCGAGCTCAGTAGCAGAGGTTCGGAGTTTTCTGGGTCTGGCAGGTTATTACGGAGGTTCGTGTAGGACTTTTCCAGGATTGTCCAGTCGATGACCCGCCTTACCAGGAAGGACAAGGAGTTTGTTTGGTCCGAGGAGTGCCAGGACGCCATCGAAGAGGTGAAGGCGAGGTTGATTATACCTCCTATCTTGACGCTGCCATCTGGATCTGGTGGTTATACGATCTATAGTAATGCTTCAGGATGGGGTTTGGGTTGTGTACTTCAGCAGCGCGGGAAGGTGATTGCCTATGCATCGAGGCAGTTACGTCCTCATGAGAGGAACTACCCTACCCACGATCTGGAGTTGGCAGCGGTCATCTTTGCTTTGAAGCTGTGGAAACACTATCTGTACGGAGAGCGTGTGGAGAATTACACTGACCACAAAAGCTTAAAGTATGTGTTACCCAGAAGGAGCTGAATATGAGGTAGAGGCGATGGTTAGAGCTGATGAAGGATTTTGATATATCCTTACAGTACCATCCGGGGAAGGCCGACGTGGTCACGGATGCTTTGAGCAGGTATCCCGTGGCCATGTGTTTGGCGATGGATCGTCACCTTCTGGCAGATCTGGAGAGTTTGGGCATAGAGGTGATAGTTCCTGGGTTCGAGGCGCAGATATGGGGTCTCCAGGTGCAGTCGAAGCTGATGGACAGAGTCAGGGCAGCTCAGTTTGAGGATGAGGCTCTGAGGGTCATCAGGGAGCAGGTCCGGGCAGGACTGTTGGATGAGTTCTCTATAGCGGGGGATGGGTCGTTGAGGCATGGTACCAGATTGTGCGTGTCGAGCGGAGGACTTCGGGAGGAGGTTCTTCAGGAGGCGCACCGTTCTCAGTACTCTATGCATCCAGGAGCCAACAAGATGTATAGAGACTTGGGACAACATGTTTGGTGGTATGGCATGAAACGCGAGGTGGCTCAGTCCTTTTCGAGACGCTTGGTGTGCCAGCAGGTGAAGGCCGGGAGGCAGAGACCCGGTGGATTGCTCCAGCCACTACCCATTCCTGAGAGAAAGGGAGCATATCACTATGGACTTTGTATCTGGGCTTCCGCGCTCTCCGGAGGAAAGGATGCGATTTGGGTCATTGTTGATCGATTGACCAAATCGGCCCACTTTTTGCCTTTCAAGGTGGGTTTGTCTACGGAGAGGTTGGCCGAGATGTGTCACGACCCGCACCCACTGTGAGGGTACGAGAACGTAACAACGCCCAGCCTACGCTGCAGTGTCGACGGTAGAACGCTGTCCTAGGTCAATTATCTAACAATATAAAGGTACCTGTATAATATATACGCTCCGAATGGAGGTGACATAACAGAACAGTCTCAATCACATCTAAGGCAGATACAGAATAGTAAAGGTAGATAGAGAGATCAAAGCACAATGTAATACAATTAAGAGAGAGAAAAACTAAGTGTCTAAGATAACAACTCAAGAACATCCAGCTCAATACAAGTCTCTAATATATACAACATCTCAGAAGAACAACTGAAAGTCAAATAACAATGCTGAAAGAAAAGCTAAAGCCTAGGTATCTAGCCTAGACTATGGGAGTAGCATCCTGTACTGCAGCTGGGTCCTCCAGAGGAACCAGGTCGCAGGTGTCGTCTAATCCTGCTACGTAATAGGTGGTACATAGGGCCTCCTCCTCATCCTCTGTAATATTTTTAACAGGTCCAGTCAGGACAGGAGCGAGTACAGTACATCTCAACATATCATAGCAGGTTAGAAAATATAATCATGCAGTAAAGTAAGATACATGAACTGAAGAAATACAGTATGTAAACAGAGAGAGAACTGTAATAGAAATATCTACTATACATAGAGAACTAATAGTGACTAGTGAGTCAGAGTAAAATATAAACATGTGAATGGCATAGGAGATTCATGACTACAGCTAAGAGAGTGATTCATGGGTACAGCTACTTGGATAATATTCACATGTCTATTTCCACTCCCCCATCCCCAATCAATACACAAGGATCTGTTCAAGTTATGTTAAGATTCGTGAAACTTCACATGGCTCATAAATGAGTGATACGTGAAGGTGATTCATGATGGCTCTGTGAACATGAGTGTACATGTGTCACAAGCGATTCGTGAATCAGAGGAAGCATAGAGATACGTGATGATTCGTAAAACGTACAAAACATGCAGTATCCGATGCTCCCGAGGGGGATAACATCTCATGAAAAGATCCATATAGTACCAATCCGTGTGACCAACGTGACAGTATCAAGTAAAGTAATTTAAAGCAGGAAAATAATTCTAACAGGATATGAAATGATCAGAGAATGTACTCGCCTGCTATCTGAATGTCCAAGATGAATATACTGTCCGAGGAGTGGTGTCTGGCACCTAATCAGAACAGCACAAGTCACTACAAGTCTAAAATGATAAAATAAAGCTCTACTATGCATTCTACATGAATCTAGGTCAAACTAGGCCAAAGTCAACTCTTGGTCAACTCTGGTTGTAACACCCAGTTTTTTGAAATTGGAGTATTTTTGAAAATTTATTATTTTATTATTTATTAATGGTGTTTTAGTCATGATATGATTTTTGGTGATTTTTAGTTATATTAAAACCATTTTCTAAGTCATGACTTATGACTTTGTGATTTTGACTAGTGTAACCTAGTGTAACCCTAGAGTTTACTTAACCTAGAACTTACCATGACCATGTGGACCTAACCATAGGCTTAGAACATCAAATTAGGGATTTTCCAGTTTGTATTTCGAATTTTAAACCTTAATTTGATATGATTTATACATGTATAGTGTATTTTAGTATGTGTATATGTTATATATATGTTAGTGTGTGTGTGGGTGAAATTTGGGGTTCATTGGGTGTATATACATGTATATACACATGTGAGTGTGTGGTGAGTTGTGTGTGTGTTTCTGTGTGTGTGTGTTTCTTTGGAGTGTTCAGTCACTGTTAAGTGACTGAACAGGGAACCCCCCAGACCAGTTTTCCCTCACTCTCTCTCTAAGATTCCCCCTCTCTACACTCTCATTACTTATCCTCTATATATATTGTATATAATATATATATTAGGTATATTATACATATACATTATGTATGTATGTATGTTATAATATTGTAGTGTGTATATATGGTTAATATATATGTGGGGTATATGGGTATTTATATATAGTGGCTATATATATAGGTTTTACATTATATAGTGTATGTATGTATATATATATAATATATATATATATATATATATATATATATATATATAATATATATATATATATATATATATATATATAGGTAAACCTAGAACTAGTTGACCTAAGCTACTAGCCTATGGGCTATAGCTATTAGCCTATGGCCATTAGGGCTAACCCTAATTAACCAAATACCCATGACTTAACTAGTTTACCCCTGTTTGACCAAGTGTTGACCAAGGTCAACCTTAGGTCAAACTTGACCTAATCAACCTAGTTTGACTTGAACTAACCTAGAATGACTAGTTTGACTAAACCCTAACTAGTAGACCTAGGTTGACTAGCAAGTTGACCAATGTTGACCATTGACCAAAGTCAACTATAGGTCAACCTTGACCTAGAAATGACCTAATTGATCTATAAATGACTTAGATGGTCTTAGAAGGACTAGCTGACTAAGTTTGACTAAACCTTAGCCTAATGACTAGTTGGTTTAGGTTTAACCTATATGAGTAAATAGTAACCTAAGTTATATGGGTAGTCCTATGTAAATTAAGATATGTATGGGGTTAAGTGGAATACTTAGAGTTGAGTCATGACTTGAGTTGGAGAATGGGATTAGCTTGATTACAGGATTAAGGTTGGTATTGTGCTATATATATATTTGTATGATATACCTTGTATAGGAGATTGGTTATGCCTTAGCTTTGTGGTATAGAATCCTTGGTATCCAAAGACATGTTAGCCTTATAGAGTTTGAGTTAGAGTTGGCCATTGACCTAATTATCTTACAGACTAGTATATGATTAACCAAAACCTTAGTTGGTCTAAGTTTGACCTAGACTTGACCCAGATTGATCATGTTGACTAGTATTTGACTAGTTTGATTAGAGTGTTGACCAGGAGTTGACTTTAACCTAGATTTGACTAACCTTGACTTGTTTGACCTTGTTTGACTCTATTTGACTTAGTTTGATTCCTGTGACCTAATATGACTTGATTTGACTTAGATTGACTGTAGAGTTGACCAAGTTTGACTTTGACCTAGATTGGCTTAGAATTCATATAGATTGCATTGTAGATTTCATTTACCTTCATATTAGACATGTCATAACTGTATTACTCTATTTTAGGACATTGTGACCCTGGTACAGACATCTGATATTATACTACTCTTCCAGAGTGTCAGGCGAGTACATTCTCTGATAGTTCTTTCATTACTTGTCATTTACTGTATTTCAGTTCTAGTTAGCTATATGTGATTCTCTGTACAAACACGATTGGTATTGCTGGACCCATTACATGCGACACTCATTTATTCATGTCTGGCCTCTATATCTGGAATCACTACTGGGCACCCTACTGGAATCATTTCTGGAATCATTGGCTGGACTCATACTGGTTGTAGTGTTGGATTATGGATTCATTTGTGGGCGGGGAAATACTTGAGTAGACATGTGAACATACCTAAAATCTGGAACCACCTCCCTTGGAACTATTCTGGAATGCTAGCCATCCCACACTTGGCCGAGTGTGCGATGTGCCTGATTACCCCTAGCCGTTTACATGTTGATCTCAGTATTTTAAAACACACTGTTAGAGTATAGTCTGGACTTACCCTGGAATCATGGATCACTTCTGGACTCATTTTACTGGACTCTTGTACTGGAATCATCTAGTATTGGATTATATGGACTGGACTCACACTGGGATTACATTTATACTGTCTGGACTTATACCATGTTATTCTAGTTCAGCTAGTTTACTACAGTCTTCTTTGCCATGTTTCTTCTCTTGTTAGTTACTTTACTTCCTTGTACCCTCACTGTTTCTCTACACATTATCTGTATAAAACTGCCATGCTCATCTGTATAACTGTCTAAAAACTGCTTTATAGTCTTTGTCATTTACTTGGGATTTCTAGATGAGATGTGCTCGTTCCTGTCCTGATTGGACCTGTTGAAAATATTACAGATGATACTCCTGACGACACATGCCCTACTTACCATGGACCTGGCGAGGGATTAGCTACCTTTGGTTCCGACTCTCAGGAGTGATTCAGGAGTTTAGCTAGGACTTACTTAGCTTTCATGTTTTGAGCTTGTTTGTATTAAACTTGAGATATTGAGTTGTATTAGAGTTTGTTGAGATATTGTTATTATTTTAGTAGTTTAATTTCTGTTGTTGTTAGTTGGTATCTAGATTTCTGTGTTATCTTATCGTGCTTAGACTGTGATTGAGTATATCATATCTTTTACTTGTCCTCCCTTCGGAGTTGAGATCTTGGCAAGTACATTATATACACTGCATGAGATTAGTTAGCAACCTAGGACAGCGTTCTACCGCCGACACTGCGGCGTAGGCTGGACGTACCCACTTCTCGTGCCCCTACACAGGGTGCGGGTCGTGACACGTTTTTAGTGGTGGCCCATGCAGGTCTCGAGTTTATGTAGTGGTATTCGAACTAGAGTATCACTACAGCCTGTGATAGGATTTGATAATAGGCTTAGAGAGAGGATACTCAATCACAACTAGGAAATTTCCAGGGATTTGAATCTACTGACTTTTGTTCAAATCTGTATAATCTATTTTCGCATTATCCTTGATACTGTCATCCTTGTACCGTTATTGACTTCCTTATTGATCTGTCTTCAGGATGGTGGAGACTAGGTCACATCGCTCTGTGCCGGCAGATTCTGAGAGGTCTGCCATTTCTCGTCCAGTACAGCCTACAGCTGGGACTGTACCACTCCTTACGTCTGCTCACGTAGGAGTATCTACTTTTGGTAGTCCTCCTCCACCTATTCCGAGGACTACCCCAGCTACCCCAGACATGCCTCCCCCGCAGTTTCGTCAGCCTCAGTTTCAGCAGCACAGCAGCACCAGCAGTACCAGCAGGAGTACCAGCAGCAGATGCCATCTGGACTTGTGGATGCTGCACAGATGTTTACATATTTCCAGCAGTTCCTAGAATCACAGCAGACCCAGCAGCAGCGTCAGACGACGGCATTTACCAGAGGCATTGATGAGGTCCATCAGCTGGCTAGAGCGACGATGGAGAGGTTGGCTGTCCAGCCACAGGGAGGATTGGAACAGCCGCGACAGCAGAAGATTCCGGGCATTCAGGAGTTCAAGAAGATGAACCCCAGGGACTTCTTGGGGACAGAGGGGATTCTTTATGCTGATGACTGGATTGAGCACATTGAGGAGATCTTTCGACTGGCAGAGATACCAGCCGGACTCCAGATAGAGGCAGCAGCCAGCCAGATGCGGGATCTTGCCCGTACCTGGTATCAGACGGACCCGAGAGTAGGCACTCCAGGACAGACATGGAGAGTTTTCAAGGAGCTCTTCAAGAGGAAGTTTTTCCGGATCAGGCAGTCGGTGCTTTGGAGACCCAGTTCGAGAACCTGGTTCAGGGGAACCAGACTGTAGAGGAGTATTCTGGTGAGTTTTGTCGTTTGAGCAGATTTGTGGAGGGCCTTAGCGAGACAGCGAAGGCGAGGAGATTCAGGAAGGGCTTGGTCAAGGAGGTCAAGTCCTTGACCAAGAGTGACAGGAATGCCACCTTTGAGGAGATCCTGACAGGAGCGATGGCAGCTGAGGATGATCTTGAGCTGAAGCTCAAGAGGGGCCGCGACGCTCAGGGAGCCAGTAGCAGTGGAGGTCAGGCCAAGAGGCCTCACATTCAGCAGGCACCTGTTAGAGTTCAGCATCAGCCTCGAGGACAGGATCAGAGGATACAGAGTTGTGGGTATTGCAAGAAGGTAGGGCATATTTGGGAGTCTTGTAGGAGGAGGCTGAAGGTTTTCTATTTTGTGGGTCTGCTGCCCACAAGATGATAGATTGTCCAGTTGCACCTCCTTATGAGGGTGCTAGGCCTGTAGCTCAGCACCAGAGGGGTGGAGCTTTTGCGATGGAGGTCGAGGAGACCAACGTTGCAGGTGACGGGTTAGCAGGTTTGTCTTCTGTCCTTCTTTTCCATCTTGTTGTGTGATTCCATTAGTACCTGTCAGGATATGCTTGTGATATGCTAGATAGCATAGTTACCCTTTTTGAGACTGTAGAATCATGACCAGTAGGTCTATGATTGCATGTTATCTTTTGACTTTGATTGACTGGGGGTGTGACCTAGAAGGAGTACGACCATCTTAATTTCGAGGACGAAATTCTTCTAAGGAGGGTAGACTTGTAACACCCAGTTTTCTGAAATTGGGGTATTTTTGAAAATTTATTATTTTTATTATTTATTAATGGTGTTTTAGTCATGATATGATTTTTGGTGATTTTTAGTTATATTAAAACCATTTTCTAAGTCATGACTTATGACTTTGTGATTTTGACTAGTGTAACCCTAGAGTTTACTTAACCTAGAACTTACCATGACCATGTGGACCTAACCATAGGCTTAGAACATCAAATTAGGGCTTTTTAGCCTCAAGGGTATTTTGGTAATTTTCTAGGATTTAATTGGAATTAATTGATCTTATGAGTTTTTACTATTCATTGATTTTGGTTAGTGTCATGAGAGCCTTTAACCTAATCTACCCTAATCCATAGGTTAGTCCCTAACCTAGAAATGATAAAGGAATGGTTGGTTGCATAAGTCAAAGTATGGCTTAATATCTAGATATTTATTCCATTGATATTTTCCTTGATTTACTCCAAATATCACAACCCTTTACCCCAAAGTCTTTACCTTAGCTTGTAAGTAACTTGGAGGACACCCCCCCTACATGTTGGCCGGCCAAGGACCCCCCCTAGCCATGCCAAGCCCCTATATATCACCACCCCAATTTATTTCATGTCTCTTTACAAATTCATGAACTTGAAAAACCACAAATGCTCAAACCTACATAACTTCACCATTAGTGATCCTATTGACCTCAAATCTTTTGCATTGGAACCCTAACATACCAAGGGAGCTAGGGGAGACTAGAAGTTGGAGTTTTTGAGGTATTGGACATCACAAAGTTGAAGTGAAGCCCCCCCCTCTACATTGATTTTCTTGATTTCTAGCACATAGAGGTATTTTCATTTTTATCTATGTAATGTAGTGATTTTTCTTCATAAATGCATGCATGCAGGTCTGCCCTAGATGTGGGTTAAGTTTGGTAAATTTTAGGTTTGGTTTCGTGTCCGTATCGGACACGTATCCTAAGCTAGAAACCCTCGTTTGATGAAATGCCACAAAGAAATTAATTTCATTATTTTGTAAAACAAATCTCATAATATTGTAGCCCTAGACTTATAGTTTACACCCACACTTGACTGAACACAGGTGTCATTTTCGTGTCGAAAATCGACTTGGACACGCTGCCAGGACATCGCACTGTGCACATTTTCATGCCCTGCTACTCGACACTTAGCACGGACACTGTGGGACACGTGGACACGTGAAAATTGACACAGAGGAGGGGGCAACCTCTGACATGCCCCCCTCGAGTTTGAGACACGTTGGTGTCGTGTCGAGAGAGCACGGACACGTGCACTGGTCGTGCACTGACAGTGCACGCACGCACAGAGTCCACTTCGCGCGTCTCGTATCGCGCGGACACAATACTTCGACACCTCGTGTTTGCACGAGTGTGTAGCCCATCATGTGGGCTACACGTGGATATGACCACGAGGCCCCACGTGGCTCGTGTCGTGTCCACGAGACACGAGAACCCATGCACGACGCGGTACAGAACACTGAGTATCAGTCGATTTTCTTCGACTGATACAGAGTTCGTGCCGTGTCCTGAGGACACGTGGACACGAGACAGGCTACCTAAACCCTAGACCAACCCTAGGCGAACCTACCCACACGTGCACGAGACTTCTAGACACGTGTGTCGTGTCCTAGAGCTAAGTGCACGCGTGCACGATGCCTGTGACACTGCACAGTGTCAGGATTTACCCGATTGGGTTTTTGGGCGTTGGGACACGCCGTGTCGTGTCGTGGTGGACTCCCATGGACACACACGACACGTACATATGTCAGGGCACAATTACCAACCAATAGGATCGAGCCTTAGCTCGGTTTGGTGAGTGTAAATCAAGTTACCTATTTTTTTCCTGTGCACAGCCCTATTTTCCAGATTTTGGATATTTTCCAGTTTTGTATTTCGAATTTCAAACCTTAATTTGATATGATTTATACATGTATATGTGTATTTTTAGTATGTGTATATGTTATATATAGTTAGTGTGTGTGTGGGTGAAATTTGGGGTTCATTGGGTGTATATACATGTATATATACACATGTGAGTGTGTGGTGAGTTGTGTGTGTGTGTTCTGTGTGTGTGTGTGTTTCTTTGGAGTGTTCAGTCACTGTTAAGTGACTGAACAGGGACCCCCCCAGACCAGTTTTCCCTCACTCTCTCTCTAAGATTCCCCCTCTCTACACTCTCATTACTTATCTCTCTATATATATATTGTATATAATATATATATTAGGTATATTATACATATACATTGTATGTATATTATATATATATATATTGTAGTGTGTATATATGGTTATATATATGTGGGGTATATGGGTATTTAATATAGTGGCTATATATAAGGTTTTACATTATTTTATTATATTATTATATATATATATATAATATATATATATTATATATATATATATTATATAGGTAAACCTAGAACTAGTTGACCTAAGCTACTAGCCTATGGGCTATAGCTATTAGCCTATGGCCATTAGGGCTAACCCTAATTAACCAAATACCCATGACTTAACTAGTTTACCCCTGTTTGACCAAGTGTTGACCAAGGTCAACCTTAGGTCAAACTTGACCTAATCAACCTAGTTTGACTTGAACTAACCTAGAATGACTAGTTTGACTAAACCCTAACTAGTAGACCTAGGTTGACTAGCAAGTTGACCAATGTTGACCATTATTGACCAAAGTCAACTTGTCACCCTCATTTTCCGTATTTCGTATTTATACTCGTAGATTGGATTTTTGGCTTGTATTTTTAATTTTCTCGACTTGCAGAATTTTGGGTTTTCTCGTATTTCGGGTTTTGGTTCGGCTCGGTTTTAATTGGTTTGGTTTGGTTATTTTGCATTGGAACCCCTTAACCTACTCTACACCCTCAAGAACACCCCAACCACCTCATTATATCCCACCTAACTTTTCTTCTCTCTTTTTCATTTACTTCTCCATCTTCTTCTTCCTTCTTCCACACAACTCCTCAACCCATAGGCAAGTGCTTTTGGCCACCACATGAGAACCCCTTTTTATTTGTCCATTAGATAGATTAGTTCACCATGAACAACATTAGAACTTGGAGTTTCTGGATTTGAAGCATGGATCTCCTTAGATCTGAACTTTCATGAATCTCAGTTTTCCTCGAATTTATTTCATAAACTTTGATTTTTGGCATCTTTGAGGTTTCCATGTTGAGGAGAATCAAGTTTTACACAACTTTGGTCTTTGCAAAACCTGATTTCGTTTTCAATTGAAAGAGTTATGGATTTTTGCAAGTTTTTGGGGTGGGTGTTCTTCCTCTCGGACAGAGGTAGGAGAAGAACACAGCCTTTCCCTCCTGTTGGCCACGCGGCTCCCGCGTACGGCCTTTGCGTAGAGCTCCTGCGTAGTGTTGCTTGCGTAGAGCCCTTGCTTAGGGTCTTCTGCGTATTGCACCCTGCGTATTGCACTCTGCGTAGCCTCTCCTGCGTAGTGCCCTCTACGCAGCCAGCACGTGGCCTCCTCTCCCTTGTCCCCATCATGAGCCTTTGAGCCCCTACACGCGCCCACGCGCGTGGGGCCCGCTGTTTTGGTTTTTGTGCAAACATAGCCCCTGCGTATAGCCCCTGCGTATGCTGGCCTGCGTACTGTGCATTGCGTATGCTGGCTTGCGTACTGCTCCCTTGCGTATGGCCTGCGTATAGCCCCTGCGTATGCTGGCCTGCGTACTGTGCATTGCGTATGCTGGCTTGCGTACTGCTCCCTTGCGTATGGCCTGCGTATAGCCCCTGCGTATGCTGGCCTGCGTACTGTGCATTGCGTATGCTGGCTTGCGTACTGCTCCCTTGCGTATGGCCTGCGTATAGCCCCTGCGTATGCTGGCCTGCGTACTGTGCATTGCGTATGGCTTGCGTACTGCTCCCTTGCGTATGGCCTGCGTATAGCCCCTGCGTATGCTGGCCTGCGTACAGGACCTCTGGTGCCCGTTTGACCTTCAATAGCCCTCTCGTTTTATTATGAATTGGAGCTTCTGATATTTTGTAACTCACAACACTACCTGGCCCGACTTGATACACTTTGGACACAACTTGGAGTTGATTTCCGTATTAATGGTCTTGGCTTATTTCTGGCTGGTTCCTTATGAATTGCAGATTTTAACTTATCTTTTATAACTATCACCTGTAACCTGTAGTTCATCTTGCAATCTAGTAATCCTTAATATTAGTAACTTGTAACTTGTAACCTGTTAATCTTCAACCTGTATTTGTAACTGGTATTTGTAGCTTGCACTTGTATTTTCATACTGTATCTGCATACGAACCAACCAGACCTGGGCATGAAGTTCCCTTGACTTGACTTGATCATGGCCCGTAGCGGCGCACTCCCGACTTGGCATGACTTGATAACTTAACTTGACTTGACTTGGTATGACTTGGCTTCACTTGATAGTGGCCCGTGGCGGCGCACTCTTGACTCGACTTGACTTGTCTTGACACCGTGGGTGTACTACCTGTTGCTCTGTGCAAATCACTTGTCTTGTCTTGCATCATATCTAAGGGGTGACTCCCTGGGTACCACGGCCAGGGACTCACACTAAAATTGGACTAGGTAATGAGTAGGCCAAATTAGAACATGGAGAATTCTCGGTCACAGGCAGTCTCGTTATCTGGAGGCATTAATGGACTTGTAGCTTGCCGACGAGTAGAGCATATTTCCAGCACACTGTCATGTGTTGCACCCTCTAAGTCACCTAAGGGTACATTTGTCTCCCGGGCGATGTACCCACCTATAACTCTCAACCCGCGAAAGGATAACTGGATGGTCTGCAGGGCTTGGGACGGGAGTTCTCACTTGCATCTGTTAGTAATTAGGCTTGTGATAACCCTAGTTAGTTAAAGTAGTAAGCCGTAGTACTTGCTTGGCCGATTGTGAATGAATGGTGTCCAGCCCTGTCTAGAGTCTTGTCTAGCCCCTGTACCTGGAACCCTTGATCATGATTGTTTTACTTATCTCTAACGATAAATGGGTAGAGACAGTGAGCTATTCAGGCGAAGGGGTACAATCCCGGTCCTTGTTTGGTTTAAGGATTGTAACCTGGCTCCCGGAATGGTTCCACGTCCCTAGTCGTTTATCGCTCTGTGTACTTTATTTTACTTGTACTTTCCTTTTATTCTTTATGTTTTGATATGCTGGCTTTTGTTCTTATTGTGGCCTCCTTTGTGGCACTTGCTTTCTGGGGTTTGACCCAGCTGGTTTTGTATGGCCAGATTTCGGAGCGGCTCCCGAGGATCTACCAAGCTTCCAGCCCAATGGTGACAACTAGACGGAACCCGGGCCAAGAGTGGGTTTTCCCTTTTTGTTTCACCCACTTATATGTAAATTATTCTTTTGAGGCGTTAGCCGACGAGCACCTGTTAGCTCGATGCACATTTACTTACTGTCTGCCTACGGGCTGTAAACATGATTAACAAATCCTAGGGTTGATCATGTATGACTGAACTCTTGCTAGTC
>JANAVB010037819.1:22049150-22138603 GCA_029216955.1 Iris pallida | reverse complement strand
ATCTATTCGGTGTCCACGTTGCTTTCCACTTAAGTTACAAGCACTGGATTAATATATTTAAACTAAATACATAATGTTATCTAACTAAATATATAGCCAAAATTCTAAATATATTTATAACAAATTCTAATTAAAATATATTCAAGTTAAATTTAAAATATTTTAATATAATTCAAATATTCTTATGTAAATTTTTAATAATATTATTAAAAAAATTGTAAATGCAACACATAAAGGTGACTAGTAAATATATAGATCTCCATGATTGGTGGTGAAATCATACTCAATTCAATCTACAGAGAAGAAAACTGTGGGAAGTGCGAAGTTGGGAAGCATATGCTAAATTTTGTCCTCTCCATCAATTCATTCATTGGCAAAATCTTGAAACATTATCATCATGCTGGGAATGATGATTGGCTACGGGAGATTCAGCACTTCTCACCACTGACATGGACTAATGTCCAGTATCGGTCCAGGAGGTTGGATTGTTCTATCTAGAACTAGTTTTAGTTGTTCTTGACTGGCTCTTATTATGAATCGATTTTGGAGAGTTACTTGTGATCCCGATCTTTATTTGAGTTGTACTAAACAGAGAGGGACTGTCCAAATTCGAAGTCTTGTATGAGCTTGTGAACAAGCAAGTCTCTTCGTGCTCTGGTATCTCATGCTCCCCAAGTGGGCATCTCCTCACAAGCTGATGGCATGGGCATCCAATCGAGAGGTCAATGCGCACTTGAGGGTGCAAGTTGGTAGGATGTGAAGTTCTGATAACATTGGACCCTTTTTTTTTGAGTCCAATCTGAACAGCAGTGGACCCAACAAAGATCATTACAGGAGAAAGAAGAAAGAGCTATGCCACCAAACATGAGGAACATGGGGTGATGGGTTCGGTGTGTTGAATCTTATCAAAAGTTTGTGTAGTGTTTTTTTCTTTTGAGATGAGTATATATACTTTGGTTCCTGCTGTTTTCCGAGAGTCGTGTTACTAAATAATTTTTGTTGATATTTTTGTTAAAAATGACATCAACCATGGATATTTATAGGGGTGAGCGTTATTCGGTTTTGGACCAAAAATCGAACCAAACTAAACCGAATAAGAGATTTGGTCGGTTTAAAAAATAATCGGTTCGGTTTTGAAAATACTAAATTTTCTTATTCGGTTTCGATTTCGGTTTTAGATTTCGATTTCGGTCAAAAACCGAAAACCGAATAATTTTTTTAGTTTATATATATATATACATATATATATATATATATATATATATATATATATATTCGAAACCAAAGTCCGTGGATAACGCCACCCAGCCGTCCCAAGGGAGTGGGGGCTCGAACCCACGCCCTCACCCCCGAGTGCCAGCGGTCATACCGGTGCGCCACCACGCCACTGGCATATATATATATATATATATATATATATATATATATATATATATATATATATATTAAGAACCCCCCATTTTATTCATCACAAGGGGCAAAATGTCGAAGCCTTTACAAGTAAGCGCAAAAAGAAGACAGGAAAAAGCACACAAAATGTCACGCCCCGCTCCCGTAGGAGCGATCGTCCTCGCTAAGGCGTGATGCCGCACGAGCGTAGATTGCGCTCGTGCAAGGCAGTTTCATAACGGTCGATTACAGCGGCTGCGACGGGGTAGTCGCACAGAAGTCCCAAGCAGAAACATTGAAACATGCAGCAAAAATTTAGAAGTAATACACAAGTTATTCAAAACTGCTCTTTTATTGATATTAAACAACAAGATTACAACGGGGCACAAGGCCATGATTACAAGTCTCTCAAGCTCACTTTTCTCTCATTTTACAAGTCACCCTGCTCTCTCTCATCTCTCGATACAATGCTTGAGCCAGTGGAAGCTTCGGAAGGCAATGTCCATACATTATGTCCCGTATAAGTTTTGACTCCACGCGGTCGCATGCTTCGAATCGCCAAGGAACTCCGTGCCTCGACGCATCCAAGCGAGCTCCGCGCCATGAGCTTCTACCTGTGCCTGCACATGAAAACTATGTGGGTGTCAGTACTCAACTGTACTGGTGGAGTGAGCTCCTCGCCCACCCATACATAACCGATACGTTCATTTACTTCGTTCAGCTTAAATCCCTTTCGATTGTCTTTCTAGTCTTGCCTTAGAATCAATTTTACGACAAAGACGTGCCAATACTTGGCAACGCAACGACAGGGTCGTGCTATACTCTATTCGTGATTTCAATGTATTCGAGGCAGTGCCTCGCCGAGCAGAAACTTATGCAACTCGACCGTGCCAAGACTTTTACTTGCTCTACGTGCCTCAAGACCAATCTCGTGCCAACGACATCAAGGGGACGACTCGTGCAGGTCGTGCCAGTAGACTTGATCGTGCCATAAAGTCGAGGCCGTGCCTCCCAAGGATCAACCAGACTTAACCAACTTGCCTTATGGCCCTTCCTGACTTAACTTGAGATGACGCCACATTCAAGCCGAAGCACGTGTCCTTGCTATAGCCAACTCTTAGGCTCCAGAATGGTGCTGCAACCGTGCACATCTAACTCGCGCCGACTCAAGGTTAGCGCTTGCAATAAGTGTAACTTGATAACCCAACTTGTAACTTGCTAACCCAACTCGTAACTTGCTAGTACTCGACGCAATCCAAAGACATACACGCGAATAGCCGCTCTTGCCAACACATCTATATGAGTGGTCACTAGCAATGTCAAGCTATCCTGGATCTTTTGCATACGGTGACCATTCGCGTGGCGAGGTACGAGCTCCTACCGAATGACCCGCAGCCTATATTGTAACGGTTCACTTCAACGAGTCATACCGTCGATGAAGGCCGTACAATATCTGCAATTCCTCCTAGGCCGACACGAACCCGACGCCCCGGGATCGCTCGAGGAATTTTGCCCTTGCGCGCAAGTTGTCCAATGACCATACAAGACTCAAACTCGATCTATCAAGTCATTCCTTAACCATGACCATGCTTTCCATCTTTCTAGCGAGACTCCCAAGTAGCGGGACCGATCTCGCATGATTCCTTATCGAGACTTTCAAGTAGCGGAACCGATCTCGTGTACTTCCTTATTGAGACTTAGCGAGACTCCCAAGTAGCGGGACCGCGATCTCATGTACGAGTCTTATCGAGACTCACAAGTAGCTGGACCAATCTCGTGAACGAGACTTATCGAGACTCCTGAGTAGCGGGACCGATTTCGTGTGATTCCTTATCGAGACTCCCAAGTAACGGGACCGATCTCGTGTATGAGACTTATCGAGACTCCCAAGTAGCGGGACCGATCTCGTGAACGAGACTTATCGAGACTCCCAAGTAGCGGGACCGATCTCGTGTGCGAGGCTTATCGAGACTTAGCGAGACTCCCAAGTAGCGGGATCGATCTCGGCGACAACCACTCGCAAGTAGCGGGATCGATCTCGGCGACAACCACTCGCGTGGACTTCCTTTGTCCGTGGCATACTTTTTACTAAACCAACCGTGGCTCGTGCCTTAGACAGACCCTAGACGACGCTATCGCTCCAGTCACATACTTATATGACGTGTCTTGTTCTCGAGGGACTACGCGACTTGACAATCGTAGATAGAGCGGGACAGTACTAGAAATGGCTTAGATCGACCGGCATAACTTCGTCTAACTTATTTGCGCAGCGACTTGACGAGCAAAGGCTACGCCAAGCTTTGCATCGAGGGAATCATGTCGTGCACGTGTTCGACTTGAACAACCAAGTTCTCGGGTGCCTAGACTTAAGCCACAAGCCGTGCAATACGACTTAACCCACGGGACATGCGAAGGCTATGCCAAGCCTTGGACGACGGGACCGTGCATGCTTTATCAAGCATTCATGCGGACGACGCCTATGACTTAGGCTAATTCGAGTGTCGTGGCAACTTAGCAACTTAGGCCAACTTCCTTCTCCCAAGCCACGGGACGAAGGACCGAGTGTCATTTTGAAAGCACGCTGATCAAACTTCTAAGCAGACCGTGGGACCATTTTCCATGTTCTAAGACATTCCGACCCGTCGGGATTATTCCCTTAGCTATGTGGATGCATCTCTTTTATTATCAACCCTAACTTGTGCAAGTTAAAAACATGCGAGTTATTATGTGAAGGCTAAGATGAGGCAAGTTCTTCGAAACTACCCCACCTGAGCAAGGAGTCGCCTCGACCGAGCGAGTCTTCGAGCAGCCGTTGCGAGGCTAAGTTCGAACGCCATCGGCATTTCGATTCCTCCGATTGACTAAGAGGGACAGGGCACTACACAAAAGAAGGCTTCCAACTCTCCTATGACAAACGTCAGGAGAGCACGAACTGCCATAAGTGCTCGAGACCGTGATTGCAGTACCTGCTGACCTTGTGAGTTTGACGGAGTACTTTCCTGATAAGCTGGTTGAGCGAATATTGATGTCATTCGTAGCTGAATTTGTTACAATTTTTCCACATGACCCACGTAATGGCGATTGCAACAATCTGGTGGCCGTGAGAGGTGCTACTCCAGGAGGCTAGAAGATCGTTGAAGCTCCCACCATCCTGGTCCTGTCTGCAACGAAGAGATAGAGTATTCCAAACCCTCGAGGGCGAGTCTCCAGAGTATAAAATGTGGTCAACTGTTTCGGACTCTTTCGTCTTGCAGCAATGACACGCTAAGGCTAAACTGAATCCTATGGTATTGAGGGAGTCGTCGGTGGGGAGCTTCTTGCGATATATATATATATATATATATATATATATATATATATATATATATATATATATATATATATATATATCGATAATGGCGATTGCAACAATCTGGTGGCCGTGAGAGGTGCTACTCCAGGAGGCTAGAAGATCGTTGAAGCTCCCACCGTCCTGGTCCTGTCTGCAACGAAGAGATAGAGTATTCCAAACCCTCGAGGGCGAGTCTCCAGAGTATAAAATGTGGTCAACTGCTTTAGACTCTTTCGTCTTGCAGCAATGACACGCTGAGGCTAAACTGAATCCTATGGTATTGAGGGAGTCGTCGGTGGGGAGCTTTTTGCGATATATATTTTTTTTGAGCTTCTTGCGATATATATATATATATATATATATATATATATATATATATATATATATATATATATATATACATAGGTATATACTAAATATATATAGGTATATACTAAATATATCTAGGTATATTTAGTTACTATAAATATTAACAAAAAAAGCTCAAATACACCGAAAAATCAAATAAACCGAACCGATTTAATTCGGTTCGGTTTGATTCAGTTATGGGCTATTTCGGTTCGGTTTCGGTTTTGCTTATCCGATTTTCGGTCCAATTCGGTTTTCGGTTATTCGGTTCTGTTTGAACAGAATTAACCGAATGCTTAACCCTAGATATTTGTATTATAAGTATATGAAAATACCTAATAAAACGGGGGAGAGGGGGGTGAAAGTCAGACCGAGACTGACGTGTCCTTCCATCATTGGTCCCAAACCTCCGACTACAACAGGGGCCCACACTCAGCCAATGGGAGGCTGCCACGTGATGCGATTTGGCCTCCGCGGTCATCCCCTTGGTCTGTAAGGCAACGATGATAAGTATAACTCATGATGTGAAGTGAGTCGGGACGGACCGATCCGGACTCAAGTTAGACCGGATTTGATCGAGTCTGGATCAGGTTGGGTTAGTCCGATCTTGTGCACTAGTCCAAGCCGGGCCAGAGACCAAAACATCGAACTCACTCCGGTCTGGAACTCGGTCTGAGCCAGTTCGGCCAAGCCCAATCAGGATCGGGTTCGAGCTGTCCAGTTATTAAAAAATGACTTGGACCTTAGGTTGGACTATTTAAAAAATTAGTAATAGAAAAGAAGAAATTAATAAAATTAAAGTTACTTTATTGATTTTATTTATTTGATATTTTATAACATTCTTATTTATTTTTAGAAAAGATGAAAGAGTGAACGTACAAATTTCATCTTCAATTTGATTTTCAGTAATCTGTTTTCATGTCTAGTATTTCTCATGTTCAATTTTCTTTGAATCTTTAATGACGGTCTTCGATAGCTTTAAACCTTAGATTTTTAGATAAATGTATATTACCATGCAAGACTTTGTCAGTTCATTCTCCAGCTTCTATAGTGTCAACTATAGTAATAACTTGGAAGTCTAGTGCATTAACATCGACATATTTACCTCTCAAGTGTTAAGTCTTTTTCCCCCACAAAAATCAAATCTTGAATGCAAAAGTAGACTTCCAAAATTTCTGATAGCATCATATTTTTCTTCTTGGTTAACATTCTTGAACCTGCATTAAAACAAGATTCTGATGCTATCATGGACACCAAAATAATTAGAAGATCATGTAATTTCCACCACTCTAAAATCCAAAAATATGTTCTACAACCATCATCATCTTCATCATATGAGTTCAAATACAACAAAAATTCTTGAGTTGTGAGGGAAGAATATTTTTGTTTCTTCCGTTGTAGTATACTTTTAGCATGAGATAACTTAAAACTTACTCATGGAGTTGCTACTAACTTCAACGGTTGAACTGCATCATTTTGCCATAACCTTATTTTTTCAAATAAACTAATTAGAGCATGTACACATTCTTTAATTTCTATTTTTCTACCTACATCAAGGTTCATATTTTCACAAAATTATCTAACAATATACTTACATCATCTAATTTTATTTAGGATCCAAAATTGCAACAAAATAATATAAAAGAGGAATACCAAACCAATATTTTTATAATTTTTCTTCTATTTTTCTAACGACGTAATCAAAACTATGAACATGTCTATATATTTCAAATAACTGAGACATTAACAAAACTTGTCAAAATGAAAGTAGAAGTTAGGTAATAAACTCCGGATAAAACACATCTAACATTATAAATATACTAAAAATTCAAAAATTGAAGTGACATCTAATCAATCCTTCTCATTTAGTTAGTAATCACTACTTGAATTTGTTATATTATAATGTACTAGCATATATGCACGTGCCTTGCAAGCATTTTAACCTCCTTTTAATTAATTTTTTGTATTTGAAAGAGCAAAATGCATGACAACAAACTACATTTTTCTTAAATATTTTTCTATACGTAATTACCTATATGCCCTCATTAAATTTAATGAACATTTTAATTAGTAAAGTTAGGTAAGCGCATATTTGAAAAAAAATTCACGGTGAAGCCAATTTTCTATATTATATAATACTAGTATATATGCACGTGCGTTGTACGTATTTCATACTGCTTGGATGGACGGGAGGTCCTAAGCGATGGGTTTCAGATCCTCGAAGCAGATGATGCAGATTGGCTTCTGGCTGCCACCAGTGGTGGACATTCTCTCTCTCTCTCTCTCTCTCTCTCTCTCTCTCTCTTGTGTGTTGTGTGTATGTCTTTGCGATAGAGGTTTAATATGCGGGAGCTTGAAAGTTGGAAAAAATTAAATGACATGAATAAAAAAGGTTGGATGTCTACTTTATCTCTTGTCTCTTGGGCTCTTGTGCCTACTTTGCGTGCATTTTTTTATTAACTATTATTCTTCAAGTTGTCTACTTTGCATGCATGCATACCTTTGCTTTATTAACTATCATTTGCCAAATTTGTTCGCCAACCCAGAGAAATGGACACCTAAAAAAACTATCATTTCCCAAAATGCCTACTTTGCAATCATGCACGCATACCTTTATACGTATTAATTACTCAGATACCTTTATCAAATCTAATACATATTGATGGGTAGTGAAGGATATTTTTGGAAAAGAAAAACTTTCACGGTGAAGCTTAATTTTCCTATTATATAGTACTAGCATATGTGTACGTGCCTTGCACGTATTTTAACATTCTTTTAATTAACTTAAGAAGACTCTTTAGAATGACCAAAGGGAAGTCTTCGTAATTACTAAGTTGTCCTTATTAAAATTAATGAACCATTTTTAATTAGTATAGACATGCAAGGGTATTTTTGGAAGAAAATTGTTAGGGTGAAGCCTAACTATTGGCATTATATAGTAGAACAGATGAATCATTTTTAATTAGTATAGACATGCAAGGGTATTTTTGGAAGAAAAATTTTACGGTAAAGCCTAACTTTTGGCATTTTATAGTAGAATAGATAATAGATATAGTAGAATAGATTATAGATTACAGATAGATAATAACATCTTTATATTTAATACATTCAACATGAAATAGGTAGGATTTTATCTTTGTGGTACATCCTTAATATATTTTTTTAAATTTCAACCATTTAAACTCTTGTTGCCAACTTGGTGAAGTGTTCAAAGTAATTTCACATATTTTAATATTTAAATTTGTTTCAAAATAATGAATATATTCATGTATAATTAAATTAACAACTGACAATCACATCTTATGAAAAAAAGTCGTTCTTCTAATATAGATAAATTGAGATTTCAAATTTTTTTTATACAACAATTATTATTATTAGCATTATCAAAGAAAATTAAAAAATTATTATGAATATCATATTCACATAAAAATTGTAAGATGGTTATGTTTATTGTAGTTTCAGTACGAGGACAATCCACGGTCTTAAACAAAGAATCTATTTTTGTAAAATATATTTTGCATATAGATAATATATCACGATACAGATCATAAAAAGATAATTTTATTTAATAGTTCATATATCCGAAGTTAAAGAAGATTTACTAATATTTGCAAAAGTTCCTTTTAAAGCTTCCTTTTCTTTTCAAATAATTTAAAGCCTCTGCTCTGTTAGTACAACTATAATTAAACAATAGTTTAATGTACTATTTACATAGTCATAATAATCTTCACTCTCACTAAATGTGAAAGTTTGTTCATCACAAATAATATTTGTGCTAAGTTAGTTTCGTTACAAGCAAACGAATAAGTAAATGGTCCTAATAAAGATCTTTGAGCATTGATACTTAATTGTGTCTGCCTAGTATCAATTGTATCATTATCATAACAACTTCCAACAACCTACTTAAGGATTTTTGAGAAAAAAATAGTTCTCAATTTTACACATACCGATTTTTTTAATAGAAATTATATTTTCTAAAAAGAGAGTAAATAACAGGAAATTGATTTATTTTTCTTTACTTTATTTTCTTTCCGCGAGGCCTTGAGGCTTGAAATTTTCATGAGAACAACTCAAGCATTTAAACGAACTTCTCCTCTCCCTCTCTCTCTAAATTTATGGTGGCAATGAAGAAGCTCTGGCCCAAAGTCCAGCAGAGACTATTTTTGGGGTGTGCTTCATTTGTAGCATATGTTACAAGCTTGTCGTGGTCCCAATGTCTAAATTAAAAGGCTTTTTCTAAGGGCACTACCACTTTTACTTGCGGCTAAACCTTACTTGGGGGCAACCCAAGAAGGTGGAACTTTTGCTGGGGGCTGGTCACAAGTTGCTTGGGGCTAGCCCAACCCCCCAAACCCTCCTTTTTATTTCATTTTTTCTTTTCCTCTCTCTCTCTTTCTCTCTCTCTCTCCTCTCTTCCTAAAACCTAAAACCCTAAAACCCTAAAACCCTATTCTCTCCTCCACCACTCCATTCCAAACTCTTCTACCACTCTCTCCTCCACCACTCCATTCCAAGAGATGACACACAAGTCGAAACCATCATCGGAGTCTAGGTATGTTCTTCCCTAATTTCTTCTACATTTTTCTACGTTCTTTTCAAATTCAAAGAATCTTTGTTAATTCTCTAAAAAGTTTTGATAAATTAGGTCTAGAATCACTTAGGGTTCATGATTGAATTTTTCGAACACGATAATTCTCACATATTTCTTGAAACCCTAATCCTAGAACATGACACAGGATCGTGTCGTTTTGGCCGTTCGGCTGTTGTTGTCGTGGTGACAACATTAGGACTGCCAGGGTTGTGGCAGTCCTGCTGTAAAGTAGGACTGCCAGACTCCCTGCAGTCCTCTTTCAAAAGTAGATTACAGGGAGTCTGGCAGTCCTATTTTACAGTATGATTTCCACAACCCTGGCAGTCCTGATTAAACCTATCTGTATGTTTCTTGACATTAGGACTACTTAACATTATGTTTTCTTGTTGTCCTGATTAAATCTAACTGTATGTTGTCCTGCAGTCCTCCGACCGCTCCCAAGAGAATACGACCCACCATGTCAAGGTGCAAGGAACGCACTGAGGGACGTCCTCTCGAGAGATCGATTAGAATCACCGAACCGGCTCCGGAAAGGGAAGTCACTGGAGTGATTGGCTGGTCTCGCACGCAGCCACCAGCTCCCCCTGCTCGGTCGAAGCAACGAGCTCCTCCTAGTCCTTCGGCTTCTTCTGATGACGACGACGACGTGCTTATTGGCCGACTCCTATCACGTGCAGTTCTGGTCCTTCGTAGGAGCGCTATCACCATGTCGGTGCGCAAGAAACGTACCCGGGCCGTCCTCTCGAGAGACCGATATGAATTTTTGAACCGCCTCCAGAAAACGAAGTTGCTAGAGCGACTGACCGATAAGAATTTCTCTTTATGCATAATATGGAGGCGCATACGAAGGCCCGACATGATAACTAGTTTGTATTTGGATGTTTAACTTATTTGGATACGATGTATATATTTGGTGTTATTTGGATGTTTATATTTGGATATCTTTGGATGTTGACATGTTTGGATCTTATTTGAAAACTTGGTTATTGTTATTTGGATCTTATTTGGAAACTTTGTTGTTGTTATTTGGATCATATTTGGTGTTATTTGGAAACTTGGTTGTTGTTATTTGGATCTTATTTGGATGTTTATATTTGGATATGTTTGGATGTGGACAGAGTTTGGATATGAAACTTTTTTACAGAGAGTTTCATATAGGACTACCAGTCCCCTTGGTAGTCCTTCATTATGTTAGGACTGCCAGGGGTTTGGCAGTCCTGACCCAAACTCTCTGTGAAGAGAGTTTGGGTATGAAACTCTCTTTACGGAGAGTTTCATACATGACTATCATCCCCCTGGCAGTCCTTCATTATGTTAGGACTGTTAAGGGCCTAGCAGTCCTGACCCAAATCCTCTGTGAAGAGAGTTTGGGTATGAAACTATCTTCACAGAGAGTTTCATACAGGACTGCCAGCCTCCTGGCAGTCCTTCATTATATTAGGACTGCCAGGGGCATGGCAGTCCTTCGATTTCAGATGAATCTCATACAAACCCAAACTATTGATACCAGTAAGCCAAAAAATTTATTGTGTTCTAGGGTTAGGGTTTCTGAATTTCTTGCCATTATGTCGATAATGAATGAAAACTTAGACGACTCTTCCAGTTGTGTCTAAAATGGCTTCAGAAATGCTTGAAAAGTTTGAACAGTATTGTGATGCAACTGGAAAGGTAATGGTGATTGCTTCAATTTTGTTCCTCGGTACAAAATGACGTCTATAGAATACTTCTTCAAATTAATATATGATGGTGAATACGAAGCTAAGACTAGAATTGAGAATATGTGCAAGGCCTTAAAAAGTCTCTGTCCATGTGCTTGAAATCTGACGGTGTTATAGTGTATGCCTCTGCATCTCTTGGTCCAATTTGCTAAACAAGTCAAATTTCATAAGTCTCATATTTGTTTCTTTGCATATTATGTATCCCCTAAATGTACAAATGAGATGATAGTTTCACATACAGGACTGCCTGTCACCCCTAGTTTTCGAATTAGGGATATTTTCGTCCTTTCCAAGTTTTATAATTTTTGAGAATTCTATTTGATTTTTATAGGATTTTTAGGGATTTGTTTGACTTAGTTTGAATTTTATCCAATTTAGACTTAAGTTGGAGACCCGGGTAGTCTGGACCCTAGTGGGACCCACATACTAGCTGGGCTTGGCCCACATGCCATCCTAACTAGGCTGGAAACCATAAACCACACTCCCATGGCTTAACTAGTCATTAAGAGGCTTAATTAGTCAAATTAGAGTTAAACCAAACCAAACCCAAACCAAAACAAACTAAGTCTAATGGGTTTGGAGGCCTAATGGGTCTCCACCCAAACCTATTAAGCCCCCCCTTGGCCGGCCATGTATAGGCAACCCCCCTCACTTTCTTTCTCCACAAAGTAATCTCTCTCTCTTCATTTCACTCTTTTCTTTTGAAGCTTCTTCTTCCTCAAGGCAACCAATTCTAGGTATGCTCATTAACCCCCATTAATTTCCTCTCTTGCATTTATTCCTTCACAATAAATGTAGAGGAGACCATTCTCCACATTATGACCATAGCTTTTATAGGTTTTCTAAAAATCTAGTTTAAAGATTTATTAGGGGTTTTCCTTTTTAGAGAGGAATATATATATATATATATATATATATATATATATATATATATATATATATATATATATATATATATATATATTTATATATATGTATTGTGTGTGTGTGTAGAGGAGAGTGGTAGTGGTGGTGTCAGGAGAGAGTGTGTGTTTTAGTGTGTGTGTGCTATATATATTTACATGTGTGTGTATGTATTTATATATATATAGATATGTGTGTGTGCGTATGTATTTATATATATAGGTAGGAGTGTGTGTGTGAGTGTCTATATATATATATATGTAGATGTGTTGTGTGTTTGAGAGTCTATACATATATAGATAGATAGCTAGATGTTTAGATAATATATAGATAGATATATATATAGAGGGAGGGAATGAAGAGAATAAGAAGTAGCAGCAATAGCAGTAGGAAGCAGGAGCAGCAGCAGCTACTGCAGTAGCAGTAGCATTAGCCATAGCACTGGCAGCAGCAGCAGTTAGTAGGAATAGCAGTAGGTGCAGCAGTATACGGAGAATAAGGAGACGGAGAATAAGAAGAATAAGACGGAGAATAAGGAGAAGAAGACGGAGAATAAGGAGAAGAAGACGGAGAATAAGGAGACGGAGAATAAGGAGAAGGAGACGGAGAATAAGAAGAATAAGACGGAGAATAAGGAGACGAAGAATAAGGAGAAGGAGACGGAGAATAAGACGGAGAATAAGGAGAAGGAGATGGAGAATAAGACGGAGAATAAGGAGAAGGAGACAGAGAATAAGACGGAGAATAAGGAGAATGAGACGGAGAATAAGACGAAGAATAAGGAGAAGGAGATGGAGAATAAGGAGAAGGAGAATAAGGAGAATGTAGGAAATCAAATTAGAGAGGGTTTGTGAGTGAGTCGAATTTAGTGAAAGGGTAAATTAAGATATTGGCCTACGGCCAAGATATGGGTTTCGGAGTTCAAGATGGACTCGGATATGGGTTGACTTTCAATGTTATCCTATGGCCAAGGTTGACCTAACTAGACTTGTCTTGACCTAGAATGACAGAATATAATTTAATTTGATTTGACTTTACTTCCTAAACATAGTATTGATACGTCTTGTTCTCTATAGGTTCTCGAGACGCTGCATTGGATCCAGTTGACATATTATATCATATCACAGGCGAGTACATTCTCTGATAACTTTTTTCCAATTTATGATAACTGTTATGATTCATGTACTTAGTGTAGATATGCTTATTCCTGACACATGGTTCTCACGGATTGGTATTCCTGGATCTCGACGAGAGATATTTCTCCTTCTTAGGTTGGGATGTATTGTGCAAGCTCCCTTGTAGCTCTTGCATAATATGTGGTCACTGATTCTAGAGAAGACTTGCTCCCTTCTTATTAGAATCCTGTGCAGTGACGTGTCCTGTTTGGATCCATTCTACCAGTTGGGGGTAGGGGGAGTAGTTGCGTATGCCTGTGATCAAATCCAACTTGCATTCTTGAACAGTATTAGTCATATACCGCACTTATGACTAGCCAGGCCATATCTTACAGGTTCCCAAGCCGGTCATAAGCTGAAACTACTACTCACACACATTGGATATATGGCTTACCTTGATTTGTATACATACCATAATTCAGTTCTACTTTCCTGTTCTAGCTCTAGCTCTACAGCTTACCATGCCATGATACATATATGTACACTCCATGATTTTATTGTATATGCTCTATTTATAGTCTTATAGCTTTTATTCTATCTTGAGATCTGTTATAAGATATACGTACTCGTTCCATCCTGACCGGATATGTGGAAAATATTACAGATGCAGTGGAGGACTATTACTGCACTTACTATGGCCCATCGGACGTAGTAGGTTTAGAGACAGATACCCTAGATCTGCAGGGTGCAGTACCGCAGGGCGAGACACCGCCTATCCTGTAGATAGAGTAAGTTTTTGTATTGGACCTTGTCTCCAGTTACTCTTGAGACTGTTATATTTTGGCTTGTATTAGAGACTTTGGACTTAGACTTGTATATTATTTGTGTTTGGACTTGACAGGTTATATTTTATTGTCATGTTGTCTTTATCTTTCAGTATTTACTTTATCATCTTAGAGTTGCGATTGAGCACTCATATATTATCATTGCTTGTCCTCCGTTCGGAGTTGACCATATTCTCGACAGGTTTTTGATATTATATAAACTGTTGTTAGAGTAGAAAACCTACAGCGTTCCATGCCGTTTTTACGGTGTGGGCTGGGCGTTGTTACGTACACGTGCCCTTACAGCGGGTGCGGGTCGTGACACTGCCAGCCCATGGCAGTCCTTTATTAAGTTAGGACTGCTAGGGGGTTGGCAGTCCTGACCCAAACAATATGTGAAGAGAGTTTGGGTATGAAACTCTCTTCACAAGAGTTTCATACAGGACTGTCAGCCCCCTGTCTGTCCTTCATTAAGTTAGGACTGCCAGGGGGCTGACAGTCCTGTATGAAACTAGACCCTCTTTTCATTTTTTTCCTTCCTTTTAAGTTTTCCAAAATAGCTATTATTTTCTTTGGGTGGAAAATTATTATTTTATCTTCTTGTTGTTCTGGTGGTGATTTGCTTCTGATTCTTGGAGAGGCGACAGTGGAGGAGGTGGAGGAGATGGGTTTGTTGAGCTCTGTGCTGGGTTTTGTTGGATTTGGAGTTGGAATCTCTGTTGGGATTGTTATTGGCTATTTCCTCTTTATTTTTGGGAATAATTCTCGGAAAGAAAGAAAGAAAATTTTGGGGGAAAATTTGGGCTATGGTTTGATTCTATGACCTAGAAATGTTGGAAGATAAGAAAAGAGTAGAGGGAGAGAGAGAAAGAAAAGTTGTTATTTATACCTTTGCTTGGGCTAGCCCAAAGTAAGAAAAAATTGATGGCAAACTTGTAATATTTTAAAACATTGTTGGGCTAGCCCTAAGTAAAAGTGGCAGTGCCCTTAGAAAAAGCCAATTAAAGTATATCAAAAACTGGCAGCATGAATGCCAGACGAGACCCATCACAAGCTCTGCTCTGCATCCACTTCACACCACCTCCCATTGAACTGTCATAATGCACGCAGAAATAGAAAAAAAACATTTGAAAACTGTCTCCTATGCATATCAAAGTTGTCCACAAAAGTTCCGTTTGAATATGTTTTCTACCGAAGTTTAGTAACTCTTGTGGTTATCGAAGAGAGGTACAAGATTTTGGTAGGATGGCAGAAGATCAACGGATCGAATCAAGAGAGTTTATTCCTTCCATTTATAATAATGATGAGAGTTGGCAGACTGTAGATCCAAAAGGCATGGTGCACCATCGGACATCTCAAGAAAAGAAGAAGATATGTTTTCTGTTTTTCTTTTCTTTTCTTTTCTGAAAAGAGTTTTCTCAAAGGAGGTTATAAAGTTGCTTTTCTGAATATAGAAATTTTAAAAGTTTGTGTTTGGTTATTTAATCTAGAAAATAATTTTCTGAAACAAAACATAAAAATTTTGTTTGGTAAAAATAAATTAGAAGATTATTTTTTAATGTATCATGTGTCACATTATATCATGTTTCCTGAATTCATTGTGTCTGCCATGGAAAGAAAACCCTCACGATCACGACCAAGGACGTCTCGACGGAGCCTCCGCCTCCCGGCCGCTGCGAGCGCAGCAGTGTCTCTGAATGCTGGCTCAAAAAAAATCTTAGAGAAAATCCTAACCCTAGCTCAAGAGGAGGAGGGCCTCCTCCGCCGCCGGCTCGACGAGAGCTTCACCACCGTAGCATCTCCGAGTGGCCTCGAGGTCATTGTGTCCTCGAGTTCGTCATCAAGGTCATCGTATCCTCGAGTTCGTCGTCAAGGCCATCGTGTCCTCGAGGCAGAATGAGGCGAAGGAGGAGAGGGAGGACTCGACCTTGGTGCTCGAGCGAAGGAGGGCCTCCACCGCCGTCGGCTCGACGAGGAGGACTCTAACTCATTGCTTACAGGAAAGAGGGAGGTCGTCGACCGATGACGAGGCAACCTATCCCCACCGACGAGGCGATCGTTCCCCACAGCGAAGTTAAAGCGGCTGCCATGGAAGTGCTCGGTCATAATTGCTTGCATAGAAGTCTTCATTTTTGTCGGAAGGAGATAAAACGATGAGAAAGAAAGAGAGAGAGAGAGAGAGAGAGTTGGGACTTGGAGGAGGTTTGGGTGGGAATGGAGTCAAGATATTTTCGAAAACACCTTTAAGAAAAGATATTTTTTTTTCTGTTTATGATAAGATGCATTTAAAAGTGATGTTTTGAAAGAAAATTCTGAATGTAATATTTGGAGTGGTGTTGTCCAAACTTAATTTGAGGGAGGGTCGATTTATAACTCAGAAAACTGAGTTATAAATTGTAACCAAGCGGACCTTTTTTTGGCTTTTTCTAAGGGCACCACATTTGTTACTTGGGGATAGCCCTTAATTGGGGGCAGTCCAAAAAGGTGAAGATTTTGATGGAGGGCACCCACATTTTGCTTAGGGGCAGCCCAACCCCCCAAACGCTCCATTCTTTTCCATAACTCATTTTACTCCTCTCTTCACCAAAAGAAAAAAAAAAAGAAAAGCTCTCCCTCTCCCTCTTCCAAAACCCTGCTTTCTTCTCCTCCACCACTCCACTCCCAATTCCTCCACCAAAATTTCTTCAACAACATTCCTAGATTCGAAGAGATGATACGCAAGTCAAAGCAATCGGAATCTAGGTACGTTCTTCCCTAATTTTTTCTAGAATTTTCTACATTCTATTCAAAACCCTAGAATATTTTTAATTCTCTAAAAAGTTTTGATAAATTAGGTTTAGAATCTCTGTAGGGTTCATAAATGGAATTTTCGAACACGACAAACCCATATTTTTTCTTGAAACCCTAACCCTAGAACACAACAAACGAGCATCTCGTATTGGACGTTCGGCTGTTACAGTCGGGTTTGATTACATTAGGACTGCCAGACCTATGGCAGTCCTAATGTAATCAGATCTAGGGGTGGGGCTGGGGGTGTGGGGGGGAGGGTTGGTAACTGTGTGTTGATCATATGGGGGGGTTGGTAACTATATATTGCTTATATGGATGGGGAGGGGGGGTTGGTAACTGTATATTGCTTATATGGATTGGGGGGGTTGGTAACTGTATATTGCTTATATGGATGGGGGGGGGGGGGTAACTCCATGATGCTCATATGCGGAGGGAGGGAGGGGGGGTAACAGTCCTATTTTCGTTTATATTAATTAATAACTATAAGTTGTCCTGCAGTCCTCCGGCCACTAACAAAAGAATACGGCCCACCGCGTCAAAGCGGAAGGAACGCGATGGACGTCCTCTCGAGCGTCCGATTACAATTTCCGAACCAGCGCCCCAAGGTCGGTCTGGGACGCCGCCACTGTCACCTCCAGTCTTTGAATTAGGGGTATTTTTGTCATTTTCCAAGTTTAATGTTTTTTAGGAATTTTATTTGATTTTATATGATTTTTAGGGATTTGTTTGATTTAGTTTGAATTTTACCCAATTCGGACTTAAGTTGGAGATCCGGGTAGTCTGGACCCTAGTGGGACCCACATACTAGTTGGGCTTGGCCCACATACCATCCTAACTAGGCTAGAAACTATAAACCCTACTTATATGGCTTAATTAGTTATTTTAGAGGCTTAATTAGTTAATTAGAGTTAAGCCGAAACAAACCGAACCAAACCGAATTCAATTCAAACCAAACCAAGTCTATTGGGTTTGGGGGCTTATTGGATCACCACCCAAACCCAATAAACTCCCCATGGCCGGCCATGATAGGAGAACCCCCTCCCTTTGCTTCTTCACAAAGCAATCTCTCTCTCTCTCTCTCCATTTTACTTTTTCTTCAAAGCTTCTCCTTCTTCTTCAAGCAACCAAATTCTAGGTATGCCATAAATTCCCCATTAATTCATCTTTAGCACTTATTGCTTTCACAATAATTGTAGAGGAGCTTATTCTCCACCATTTGCCCATAGTTTTTAATAGGTTTCCTAAAAATATAGGTTAAGGATTAATTAGGGGTTTTCATAGATAGAGTGTATATATAAGTATATGTATTTGTGTGTGTGTGTAGAGGAATGGTGGTGGTGGTGGTGTGTGAGAGTGGTAGTGAGAGTGTGAGTGTGTGTGTGGTTGTGTGAGTGTGTGAGTGTGTGTGTGGGTGTGTGTGTGTGTGTGTGTGTGTGTGTGTGTGTGTATAGGTAGATAGTTATATATGTATAGATAGATGTATATAGAGAATGAGAAAGAGGATTAGAAATAGAAGAAGATTAGAAGAATAAGAAGAAGATAAGAAGAAGTTAAGAATGAGAGGAAGTTAGGAAGAGAATTAGAATTAGGAGAAGGAAGAAGAGTTAGAAGGAGAAGAATTAGAAGAGTAAGAATTAGAAGAGGAATGAGAAGTAGAAGGGAAAGAGGAGTAGTGTAGGATACGGGGAAGGGAAAATAGGAAATCAATTTAGAGGAGATCGAGTTAGAGGGTGAAATCGAGCTCCGAGTGTCGGAACGCGATGAAACTTGGAGGAGACCTAGAATACGTGAATTTGATTTTATGGGTAGGCTCCCGAGTTGAAATCGGGGCTTCGTGTGGGTGTAGGACAATGGTATCGCACCGTACCATTGCGTATCGTGAGATATTCTAGATAATCGGCAATAGGCCGTAAGATGGACTAGATATCCTACTACCCTAGGAATCTTGGTAGGTAACGAACGTATAGGCTAGTACCCTACTACCCTATGAAGCATGGGTCGAAATACCAAGCGTAGGTAGGCTAACTTGGTAATTGCCTAGGTTAGAATTTACCTTTATAAAAGGGTAAATTAGGATATTGGCCTACGGCCAAGATACGGGTTTAGGAGTCCAAGATAGACTCGGATATGAGTTGTAAGGGTTGATAATGATTAGAAATAGTCGCCTAGACCTAGTCTTGACCTTGGTTGACCACGGTTGACTTTTAGACTAAAAGTCAACTATGGGTCAACACTTTACCCAATTTAGTCCCAAATTCCATTAGACTTGGACAGTTGACAAAAGTCAACTGTTAGTCACCATTGACCTAGGGTTGACCTAGAGTTGACCCATTGATCAAAAGTCAACTGTAAGTCAACTTTCGACCTAGTTTGATACGGGTTGACTTCCAATGTTCTCCCATGACCAAGGTTGACCTAACTAGGCTTGTCTTGACCTAGAATGACTTAAAAGGGTTTAAATTGATTTGACTTTACTTCCTAAACATAGTATTGATACGTCTTGTTCTCTATAGGTCCTCGAGACGCTGCATTGGATCCGGTTGACATATTTTATCATATTACAGGCGAGTACATTCTCTGATAACTTTTTCCCAATTTATGATAACTGTTATGATTCATGTACTTAGTGTAGATATGCTTAATCCTGACACATGGTTCTTACGGATTGGTATTCCTGGATCTCGACGAAAGATGTTTCTCCTTCTTAGGTTGGGATGTATTGTGCAAGCTCCCTTGTAGCTCATGCTCAATATATGGTCACTGATTCAAGAGAAGGTTAGCTACCTTCTCATTAGAATCCCGTACAGTGATTTCAAGGGGACCGAGGGCATTATATATGCTGATGACTGGCTCGAGGATATCGAGCATCAGATGAGGGCCTTCCGCCTGGCAGACGACCTGAAGGTCGAGGCGGTTGGCTTGCAGTTATTAGATGTTGCCCGAACATGGTTCCGGAATGAGCCGGCTCTTGCAGGAGAGGGCCATACTTGGGCTGAGTTTTGGGCCATGTTCTGAGAGAAGTTCTTTTCCCCCACAGACAAGATCGGTCTAGTACGGCAGTTTCAGAACCTGCAGCAGGGCGGTATGACTGTGGAGGAGTATACGGCAGAGTTCGGCCGACTGAGCCGATACGCCGAGTACATGGTGAGCGATCCAGTGATCCGAGCAGAGCGCTTTCGAGAGGGATTGACATGGGATATCAAGATCCTGATCCCTTCCTTCTATACGACATATGCAGAGGTCTATACGGAGGCTCGGAAGGTGGAGAGAGAGTGGGGCTTGAAGCCGAAGAGGGATCGTGAGTTATTTTCGAGGGTAGTAGCAGCGTGGGGGCTGCTATGCGCCCTCAGCTTCAGCATCAGCCGTTCCAGCATCATCAACAGCAGGTACAGGCCGGAGCATCTGTCAAGAGGGTTCAGCAGCGTCTGGTACAGGATGATCCACCGTGCCACTACTGTAAGAAGCCCGGTCACCTCTTTGAGTTCTGCAGGAGGAGGCTGGGGCTGTGTCTCTTTTGCGGTGCCACTGGGCATCAGATGCGGGAGTGTCCCAAGAACACCCGTGTCGCTGGAGCAGCTCAGAGGGCACCTGTTCCGAGGGCACCAGCTAGTGTGCCGGTAGTTCAGCAGCGGGGTCCACTTTTGACCCAGCAGCAGCAGTTTTTTCAGCACCGCCAGTAGAGGGGTGGTCAGGGTAGAGCCTTTGCTCTTGTAGCTGAGGAGATGGAGCCTATTGCGGTTGTTGTCGCAGGTTCTATTCTGCTCGATTCTTTTCCAGCTTTGGCCTTATTTGATTCTGGTGCTACGCACAGTTTTGTGTCTGTTTCTTTTGCTCTTAGGCACAATATCATTGCTGAGTATCTTGGTAGGACTTACAAGATTATGACTGGGAATGGCATCATCCTAGTTAATAATGTTTGCAAGGAACGGAGAGTTTCTTTGAGAGGCCGGGAGCTGAGTACGTGTTTGCTCGTAATGCCACTTTCGAGTTACGATGTGGTACTCGGTATGGATTGGTTGAGCATGCACCACGCTAGCATCGACTGCAGAGGGGGCTGGATTCTGTTCAGGCCGCCAGGAGAGCCGAAGTATGAGTTCACCAGGGGTACAGCAGAGCAGGGAGATGGATTCTGCGGAGCGTTGTTGGCGGGGCCGGTATTGCCATATCCACTTATTGCTGAGTTCTTGGATGTCTTTCCCGAGGAGCTGTCCGGAATACCGCCAGATCGTGATGTTCAATTTTCTATAGACCTAGTGCCAGGCGCTGAGCCTATCTCCCAGCACGTCTATAGAATCAACAACAGTAAGTTAGCGGAGCTGAAGAGACAGGTCGACGAGCTGGAGGACATGGGCTTTATTCGATCTAGTTCTTCACCTTGGGGCGCGCCAGTTCTTTTCGTCCCCAAGAAGGATGGTATGGTACGTCTGTGCATTGATTACAGGGCGCTCAACAACCTTACCATCAAGAACAAGTATCCTTTGCCAAGGATTGATGACTTGTTCGACCAGTTGAGCGGGGCGAGGGTGTTCTCGAAGATCGACTTACGTATCGGGTACCATCAGCTGAAGGTGAAGTGGGATGACATTCTGAAGACTGCATTTCAGACTCGCTATGGCCAGTATGAGTATACCATCATGCCGTTTGGGTTGACCAACGCCCTGGCGGTATTCATGAACTTGATGAACAAGGTATTTCATCAGTACCTTGACAAGTTCGTGGTGGTCTTCATTCATGACATTCTTATCTATTCGAAGACACCAGAGAAGCACGAGGAGCACCTGAGGATTATGTTGGACACTCTCAGGAGGGAGCAGCTATATGTGAAGCTGTCCAAGTGCGAGTTCTTCTTGGATCGCATGGAGTTCCTAGGCCATGTTGTCTCTGGCGAGGGGATTTCAGTAGATCCGAAGAAGATTTCTGCAGTGGAGTCCTGGTCTACGCCGAGCTCAGTAGCAGAGGTTCGGAGTTTTCTGGGTCTGGCAGGTTATTACCGGAGGTTCGTGTAGGACTTTTCCAGGATTGTCCAGTCGATGACCCGCCTTACCAGGAAGGACAAGGAGTTTGTTTGGTCCGAGGAGTGCCAGGACGCCATCGAAGAGGTGAAGGCGAGGTTGATTATACCTCCTATCTTGACGCTGCCATCTGGATCTGGTGGTTATACGATCTATAGTAATGCTTCAGGATGGGGTTTGGGTTGTGTACTTCAGCAGCGCGGGAAGGTGATTGCCTATGCATCGAGGCAGTTACGTCCTCATGAGAGGAACTACCCTACCCACGATCTGGAGTTGGCAGCGGTCATCTTTGCTTTGAAGCTGTGGAAACACTATCTGTACGGAGAGCGTGTGGAGAATTACACTGACCACAAAAGCTTAAAGTATGTGTTTACCCAGAAGGAGCTGAATATGAGGTAGAGGCGATGGTTAGAGCTGATGAAGGATTTTGATATATCCTTACAGTACCATCCGGGGAAGGCCGACGTGGTCACGGATGCTTTGAGCAGGTATCCCGTGGCCATGTGTTTGGCGATGGATCGTCACCTTCTGGCAGATCTGGAGAGTTTGGGCATAGAGGTGATAGTTCCTGGGTTCGAGGCGCAGATATGGGGTCTCCAGGTGCAGTCGAAGCTGATGGACAGAGTCAGGGCAGCTCAGTTTGAGGATGAGGCTCTGAGGGTCATCAGGGAGCAGGTCCGGGCAGGACTGTTGGATGAGTTCTCTATAGCGGGGGATGGGTCGTTGAGGCATGGTACCAGATTGTGCGTGTCGAGCGGAGGACTTCGGGAGGAGGTTCTTCAGGAGGCGCACCGTTCTCAGTACTCTATGCATCCAGGAGCCAACAAGATGTATAGAGACTTGGGACAACATGTTTGGTGGTATGGCATGAAACGCGAGGTGGCTCAGTCCTTTTCGAGACGCTTGGTGTGCCAGCAGGTGAAGGCCGGGAGGCAGAGACCCGGTGGATTGCTCCAGCCACTACCCATTCCTGAGAGAAAGTGGGAGCATATCACTATGGACTTTGTATCTGGGCTTCCGCGCTCTCCCGGAGGAAAGGATGCGATTTGGGTCATTGTTGATCGATTGACCAAATCGGCCCACTTTTTGCCTTTCAAGGTGGGTTTGTCTACGGAGAGGTTGGCCGAGATGTGTCACGACCCGCACCCACTGTGAGGGTACGAGAACGTAACAACGCCCAGCCTACGCTGCAGTGTCGACGGTAGAACGCTGTCCTAGGTCAATTATCTAACAATATAAAGGTACCTGTATAATATATACGCTCCGAATGGAGGTGACATAACAGAACAGTCTCAATCACATCTAAGGCAGATACAGAATAGTAAAGGTAGATAGAGAGATCAAAGCACAATGTAATACAATTAAGAGAGAGAAAAACTAAGTGTCTAAGATAACAACTCAAGAACATCCAGCTCAATACAAGTCTCTAATATATACAACATCTCAGAAGAACAACTGAAAGTCAAATAACAATGCTGAAAGAAAAGCTAAAGCCTAGGTATCTAGCCTAGACTATGGGAGTAGCATCCTGTACTGCAGCTGGGTCCTCCAGAGGAACCAGGTCGCAGGTGTCGTCTAATCCTGCTACGTAATAGGTGGTACATAGGGCCTCCTCCTCATCCTCTGTAATATTTTTAACAGGTCCAGTCAGGACAGGAGCGAGTACAGTACATCTCAACATATCATAGCAGGTTAGAAAATATAATCATGCAGTAAAGTAAGATACATGAACTGAAGAAATACAGTATGTAAACAGAGAGAGAACTGTAATAGAAATATCTACTATACATAGAGAACTAATAGTGACTAGTGAGTCAGAGTAAAATATAAACATGTGAATGGCATAGGAGATTCATGACTACAGCTAAGAGAGTGATTCATGGGTACAGCTACTTGGATAATATTCACATGTCTATTTCCACTCCCCCATCCCCAATCAATACACAAGGATCTGTTCAAGTTATGTTAAGATTCGTGAAACTTCACATGGCTCATAAAATGAGTGATACGTGAAGGTGATTCATGATGGCTCTGTGAACATGAGTGTACATGTGTCACAAGCGATTCGTGAATCAGAGGAAGCATAGAGATACGTGATGATTCGTAAAACGTACAAAACATGCAGTATCCGATGCTCCCGAGGGGGATAACATCTCATGAAAAGATCCATATAGTACCAATCCGTGTGACCAACGTGACAGTATCAAGTAAAGTAATTTAAAGCAGGAAAATAATTCTAACAGGATATGAAATGATCAGAGAATGTACTCGCCTGCTATCTGAATGTCCAAGATGAATATACTGTCCGAGGAGTGGTGTCTGGCACCTAATCAGAACAGCACAAGTCACTACAAGTCTAAAATGATAAAATAAAGCTCTACTATGCATTCTACATGAATCTAGGTCAAACTAGGCCAAAGTCAACTCTTGGTCAACTCTGGTTGTAACACCCAGTTTTTTGAAATTGGAGTATTTTTGAAAATTTATTATTTTTATTATTTATTAATGGTGTTTTAGTCATGATATGATTTTTGGTGATTTTTAGTTATATTAAAACCATTTTCTAAGTCATGACTTATGACTTTGTGATTTTGACTAGTGTAACCTAGTGTAACCCTAGAGTTTACTTAACCTAGAACTTACCATGACCATGTGGACCTAACCATAGGCTTAGAACATCAAATTAGGGATATTTTCCAGTTTTGTATTTCGAATTTTAAACCTTAATTTGATATGATTTATACATGTATATGTGTATTTTTAGTATGTGTATATGTTATATATATGTTAGTGTGTGTGTGGGTGAAATTTGGGGTTCATTGGGTGTATATACATGTATATATACACATGTGAGTGTGTGGTGAGTTGTGTGTGTGTTTCTGTGTGTGTGTGTGTTTCTTTGGAGTGTTCAGTCACTGTTAAGTGACTGAACAGGGAACCCCCCAGACCAGTTTTCCCTCACTCTCTCTCTAAGATTCCCCCTCTCTACACTCTCATTACTTATCTCTCTATATATATATTGTATATAATATATATATTAGGTATATTATACATATACATTATGTATGTATATATGTTATATATATTGTAGTGTGTATATATGGTTATATATATATGTGGGGTATATGGGTATTTATATATAGTGGCTATATATATAGGTTTTACATTATATAGTGTATGTATATGTATATATATATATATATATATATATATATATATATATATATATATATATATATATATATATATATATATATATATATATATATATATATATAGGTAAACCTAGAACTAGTTGACCTAAGCTACTAGCCTATGGGCTATAGCTATTAGCCTATGGCCATTAGGGCTAACCCTAATTAACCAAATATCCATGACTTAACTAGTTTACCCCCTGTTTGACCAAGTGTTGACCAAGGTCAACCTTAGGTCAAACTTGACCTAATCAACCTAGTTTGACTTGAACTAACCTAGAATGACTAGTTTGACTAAACCCTAACTAGTAGACCTAGGTTGACTAGCAAGTTGACCAATGTTGACCATTATTGACCAAAGTCAACTATAGGTCAACCTTGACCTAGAAATGACCTAATTGATCTATAAATGACTTAGATGATCTTAGAAGGACTAGCTGACCAAGTTTGACTAAACCTTAGCCTAATGACTAGTTGGTTTAGGTTTAACCTATATAAGTAAATAGTAACCTAAGTTATATGGGTAGTCCTATGTAAATTAAGATATGTATGGGGTTAAGTGGAATACTTAGAGTTGAGTCATGACTTGAGTTGGAGAATGGGATTAGCTTGATTACAGGATTAAGGTTGGTATTGTGCTATATATATATATTTTGTATGATATACCTTGTATAGGAGATTGGTTATGCCTTAACTTTGTGGTATAGAATCCTTGGTATCCAAAGACATGTTAGCCTTATAGAGTTTGAGTTAGAGTTGGCCATTGACCTAATTATCTTACAGACTAGTATATGATTAACCAAAACCTTAGTTGGTCTAAGTTTGACCTAGACTTGACCCAGATTGATCATGTTGACTAGTATTTGACTAGTTTGATTAGAGTGTTGACCAGGAGTTGACTTTAACCTAGATTTGACTAACCTTGACTTGTTTGACCTTGTTTGACTCTATTTGACTTAGTTTGATTCCCTGTGACCTAATATGACTTGATTTGACTTAGATTGACTGTAGAGTTGACCAAGTTTGACTTTGACCTAGATTGGCTTAGAATTCATATAGATTGTATTGTAGATTTCATTTACCTTCATATTAGACATGTCATAACTGTATTACTCTATTTTAGGACATTGTGACCCTGGTACAGACATCTGATATTATACTACTCTTCCAGAGTGTCAGGCGAGTACATTCTCTGATAGTTCTTTCATTACTTGTCATTTACTGTATTTCAGTTCTAGTTAGCTATATGTGATTCTCTGTACAAACACGATTGGTATTGCTGGACCCATTACATGCGACACTCATTTATTCATGTCTGGCCTCTATATCTGGAATCACTACTGGCATCACCCTACTGGAATCATTTCTGGAATCATTGGCTGGACTCATACTGGTTGTAGTGTTGGATTATGGATTCATTTGTGGGCGGGGAAATACTTGAGTAGACATGTGAACATACCTAAAATCTGGAACCACCTCCCTTGGAACTATTCTGGAATGCTAGCCATCCCACACTTGGCCGAGTGTGCGATGTGCCTGATTACCCCTAGCCGTTTACATGTTGATCTCAGTATTTTAAAACACACTGTTAGAGTATAGTCTGGACTTACCCTGGAATCATGGATCACTTCTGGACTCATTTTACTGGACTCATCTTGTACTGGAATCATCTAGTATTGGATTATATGGACTGGACTCACACTGGGATTACATTTATACTGTCTGGACTTATACCATGTTATTCTAGTTCAGCTAGTTTACTACAGTCTTCTTTGCCATGTTTTCTTCTCTTGTTAGTTACTTTACTTCCCTTGTACCCTCACTGTTTCTCTACATCATTATCTGTATAAAACTGCCATGCTCATCTGTATAACTGTCTAAAAACTGCTTTATAGTCTTTGTCATTTACTTGGGATTTCTAGATGAGATGTGCTCGTTCCTGTCCTGATTGGACCTGTTGAAAATATTACAGATGATACTCCTGACGACACATGCCCTACTTACCATGGACATGGCGAGGGATTAGCTACCTTTGGTTCCGACTCTCAGGAGCGATTCAGGAGTTTAGCTAGTAGGCTTACTTAGCTTTCATGTTTTGAGCTTGTTTGTATTAAACTTGAGATATTGAGTTGTATTAGAGTTTGTTTGAGATATTGTTGTTATTATTTTAGTAGTTTAATTTCTGTTGTTGTTAGTTGGTATCTAGATTTCTGTGTTATCTTATCGTGCTTAGACTGTGATTGAGTATATCATATCTATTACTTGTCCTCCCTTCGGAGTTGAGATCTTGGCAAGTACATTATATACACTGCATGAGATTAGTTAGCAACCTAGGACAGCGTTCTACCGCCGACACTGCGGCGTAGGCTGGACGTACCCACTTCTCGTGCCCCTACACAGGGTGCGGGTCGTGACACGTTTTTAGTGGTGGCCCATGCAGGTCTCGAGTTTATGTAGTGGTATTCGAACTAGAGTATCACTACAGCCTGTGATAGGATTTGATAATAGGCTTAGAGAGAGGATACTCAATCACAACTAGGAAATTTCCAGGGATTTGAATCTACTGACTTTTGTTCAAATCTGTATAATCTATTTTCGCATTATCCTTGATACTGTCATCCTTGTACCGTTATTGACTTCCTTATTGATCTGTCTTCAGGATGGTGGAGACTAGGTCACATCGCTCTGTGCCGGCAGATTCTGAGAGGTCTGCCATTTCTCGTCCAGTACAGCCTACAGCTGGGACTGTACCACTCCTTACGTCTGCTCACGTAGGAGTATCTACTTTTGGTAGTCCTCCTCCACCTATTCCGAGGACTACCCCAGCTATCCCAGACATGCCTCCCCCGCAGTTTCGTCAGCCTCAGTTTCAGCAGCACCAGCAGCACCAGCAGTACCAGCAGGAGTACCAGCAGCAGATGCCATCTGGACTTGTGGATGCTGCACAGATGTTTACATATTTCTAGCAGTTCCTAGAATCACAGCAGACCCAGCAGCAGTGTCAGACGATGGCATTTACCAGAGGCATTGATGAGGTCCATCAGCTGGCTAGAGCGACGATGGAGAGGTTGGCTGTCCAGCCACAGGGAGGATTGGAACAGCCGCGACAGCAGAAGATTCCGGGCATTCAGGAGTTCAAAAAGATGAACCCCAGGGACTTCTTGGGGACAGAGGGGATTCTTTATGCTGATGACTGGATTGAGCACATTGAGGAGATCTTTCGACTGGCAGAGATACCAGTCGGACTCCAGATAGAGGCAGCAGCCAGCCAGATGCGGGATCTTGCCCGTACCTGGTATCAGACGGACCCGAGAGTAGGCACTCCAGGACAGACATGGAGAGTTTTCAAGGAGCTCTTCAAGAGGAAGTTTTTTCCGGATCAGGCAGTCGGTGCTTTGGAGACCCAGTTCGAGAACCTGGTTCAGGGGAACCAGACTGTAGAGGAGTATTCTGGTGAGTTTTGTCGGTTGAGCAGATTTGTGGAGGGCCTTAGCGAGACAGCGAAGGCGAGGAGATTCAGGAAGGGCTTGGTCAAGGAGGTCAAGTCCTTGACCAAGAGTGACAGAAATGCCACCTTTGAGGAGATCCTGACAGGAGCGATGGCAGCTGAGGATGATCTTGAGCTGAAGCTCAAGAGGGGCCGCGACGCTCAGGGAGCCAGTAGCAGTGGAGGTCAGGCCAAGAGGCCTCACATTCAGCAGGCACCAGTTAGAGTTCAGCATCAGCCTCGAGGACAGGATCAGAGGATACAGAGTTGTGGGTATTGCAAGAAGGTAGGGCATATTTGGGAGTCTTGTAGGAGGAGGCTGAAGGTTTGTTTATTTTGTGGGTCTGGTGCCCACAAGATGATAGATTGTCCAGTTGCACCTCCTTATGAGGGTGCTAGGCCGCCTGTAGCTCAGCACCAGAGGGGTGGAGCTTTTGCGATGACGGTCGAGGAGACCAACGCTGCAGGTGACGGGTTAGCAGGTTTGTCTTTCCTGTCCTTCTTTTCCCATCTTGTTGTGTGATTCCATTAGTACCTGTCAGGATATGCTTGTGATATGCTAGATAGCATAGTTACCCCTTTTTGAGACTGTAGAATCATGACCAGTAGGTCTATGATTGCATGTTATCTTTTGACTTTGATTGACTGGGGGTGTGACCTAGAAGGAGTACGACCATCTTAATTTCGAGGACGAAATTCTTCTAAGGAGGGTAGACTTGTAACACCCAGTTTTCTGAAATTGGGGTATTTTTGAAAATTTATTATTTTTATTATTTATTAATGGTGTTTTAGTCATGATATGATTTTTGGTGATTTTTAGTTATATTAAAACCATTTTCTAAGTCATGACTTATGACTTTGTGATTTTGACTAGTGTAACCCTAGAGTTTACTTAACCTAGAACTTACCATGACCATGTGGACCTAACCATAGGCTTAGAACATCAAATTAGGGCTTTTTAGCCTCAAGGGTATTTTGGTAATTTTCTAGGATTTAATTGGAATTAATTGATCTTATGAGTTTTTACTATTCATTGATTTTGGTTAGTGTCATGAGAGCCTTTAACCTAATCTACCCTAATCCATAGGTTAGTCCCTAACCTAGAAATGATAAAGGAATGGTTGGTTGCATAAGTCAAAGTATGGCTTAATATCTAGATATTTATTCCATTGATATTTTCCTTGATTTACTCCAAATATCACAACCCTTTACCCCAAAGTCTTTACCTTAGCTTGTAAGTAACTTGGAGGACACCCCCCCTACATGTTGGCCGGCCAAGGACCCCCCCCTTGCCATGCCAAGCCCCTATATATCACCACCCCAATTTATTTCATGTCTCTTTACAAATTCATGAACTTGAAAAACCACAAATGCTCAAACCTACATAACTTCACCATTAGTGATCCTATTGACCTCAAATCTTTTGCATTGGAACCCTAACATACCAAGGGAGCTAGGGGAGACTAGAAGTTTGAGTTTTTGAGGTATTGGACATCACAAAGTTGAAGTGAAGCCCCCCTCCCTCTACATTGATTTTCTTAATTTCTAGCACATAGAGGTATTTTCATTTTTATCTATGTAATGTAGTGATTTTTCTTCATAAATGCATGCATGCAGGTCTGCCCTAGATGTGGGTTAAGTTTGGTAAATTTTAGGTTTGGTTTCGTGTCCGTATCGGACACGTATCCTAAGCTAGAAACCCTCGTTTGATGAAATGCCGCAAAGAAATTAATTTCATTATTTTGTAAAACAAATCTCATAATATTGTAGCCCTAGACTTATAGTTTACACCCACACTTGACTGAACATGACACGGTGTCATTTTCGTGTCGAAAATCGACTTGGACACGCTGCCAGGACATCGCACTGTGCACATTTTCATGCCCTGCTACTCGACACTTAGCACGGACACTGTGGGACACGTGGACACGTGAAAATTGACACAGAGGAGGGGGCAACCTCTGACATGCCCCCCCTCGAGTTTGAGACACGTTGGTGTCGTGTCGAGAGAGCACGGACACGTGCACTGGTCGTGCACTGACAGTGCACGCACGCACAGAGTCCACTTCGCGCGTCTCGTATCGCGCGGACACAATACTTCGACACCTCGTGTTTGCACGAGTGTGTAGCCCATCATGTGGGCTACACGTGGATATGACCACGAGGCCCCACGTGGCTCGTGTCGTGTCTACGAGACACGAGAACCCATACACGACGCGGTACAGAACACTGAGTATCAGTCGATTTTCTTCGACTGATACATAGTTCGTGCCGTGTCCTGAGGACACGTGGACACGAGACAGGCTACCTAAACCCTAGACCAACCCTAGGCGAACCTACCCACACGTGCACGAGACTTCTAGACACGTGTGTCGTGTCCTAGAGCTAAGTGCACGCGTGCACGATGCCTGTGACACTGCACAGTGTCAGGATTTACCCGATTGGGTTTTTGGGCGTTGGGACACGCCGTGTCGTGTCGTGGTGGACTCCCATGGACACACACGACACGTACATATGTCAGGGCACAATTACCAACCAATAGGATCGAGCCTTAGCTCGGTTTGGTGAGTGTAAATCAAGTTACCTATTTTTTTCCTGTGCACAGCCCTATTTTCCAGATTTTGGATATTTTCCAGTTTTGTATTTCGAATTTCAAACCTTAATTTGATATGATTTATACATGTATATGTGTATTTTTAGTATGTGTATATGTTATATATATGTTAGTGTGTGTGTGGGTGAAATTTGGGGTTCATTGGGTGTATATACATGTATATATATACACATGTGAGTGTGTGGTGAGTTGTGTGTGTGTGTTTCTGTGTGTGTGTGTGTTTCTTTGGAGTGTTCAGTCACTGTTAAATGACTGAACAGGGAACCCCCCCAGACCAGTTTTCCCTCACTCTCTCTCTAAGATTCCCCCTCTCTACACTCTCATTACTTATCTCTCTATATATATATTGTATATAATATATATATTAGGTATATTATACATATACATTATGTATGTATATATGTTATATATATATATTGTAGTGTGTATATATGGTTATATATATGTGGGGTATATGGGTATTTATATATAGTGGCTATATATATAGGTTTTACATTATATAGTGTATGTATATATATATATATATATATATATATATATATATATATATATATATATAGGTAAACCTAGAACTAGTTGACCTAAGCTACTAGCCTATGGGCTATAGCTATTAGCCTATGGCCATTAGGGCTAACCCTAATTAACCAAATACCCATGACTTAACTAGTTTACCCCCTGTTTGACCAAGTGTTGACCAAGGTCAACCTTAGGTCAAACTTGACCTAATCAACCTAGTTTGACTTGAACTAACCTAGAATGACTAGTTTGACTAAACCCTAACTAGTAGACCTAGGTTGACTAGCAAGTTGACCAATGTTGACCATTATTGACCAAAGTCAACTTGTCACCCTCATTTTCCGTATTTCGTATTTATACTCGTAGATTGGATTTTTGGCTTGTATTTTTAATTTTCTCGACTTGCAGAATTTTGGGTTTTCTCGTATTTCGGGTTTTTGGTTCGGCTCGGTTTTAATTGGTTTGGTTTGGTTATTTTGCATTGGAACCCCTTAACCTACTCTACACCCTCAAGAACACCCCAACCACCCTCATTATATCCCACCTAACTTTTCTCTCTCCTCTTTATTTTCATTTACTTCTCCATCTTCTTCTTCTTCCTTCTTCCACACAACTCCTCAACCCATAGGCAAGTGCTTTTGGCCACCACATGAGAACCCCTTTTTATTTGTCCATTAGATAGATTAGTTCACCATGAACAACATTAGAACTTGGAGTTTCTGGATTTGAAGCATGGATCTCCTTAGATCTGAACTTTCATGAATCTCAGTTTTCCTCGAATTTATTTCATAAACTTTGATTTTTGGCATCTTTGAGGTTTCCATGTTGAGGAGAATCAAGTTTTACACAACTTTGGTCTTTGCAAAACCTGATTTCGTTTTCAATTGAAAGAGTTATGGATTTTTGCAAGTTTTTGGGGTGGGTGTTCTTCCTCTCGGACAGAGGTAGGAGAAGAACACAGCCTTTCCCTCCTGTTGGCCACGCGGCTCCCGCGTACGGCCTTTGCGTAGAGCTCCTGCGTAGTGTTGCTTGCGTAGAGCCCTTGCTTAGGGTCTTCTGCGTATTGCACCCTGCGTATTGCACTCTGCGTAGCCTCTCCTGCGTAGTGCCCCTCTACGCAGCCAGCACGTGGCCTCCTCTCCCTTGTCCCCATCATGAGCCTTTGAGCCCCTACACGTACGCCCACGCGCGTGGGGCCCGCTGTTTTGGTTTTTGTGCAAACATAGCCCCTGCGTATAGCCCCTGCGTATGCTGGCCTGCGTACTGTGCATTGCGTATGCTGGCTTGCGTACTGCTCCCTTGCGTATGGCCTGCGTATAGCCCCTGCGTATGCTGGCCTGCGTACTGTGCATTGCGTATGCTGGCTTGCGTACTGCTCCCTTGCGTATGGCCTGCGTATAGCCCCTGCGTATGCTGGCCTGCGTACTGTGCATTGCGTATGCTGGCTTGCGTACTGCTCCCTTGCGTATGGCCTGCGTATAGCCCCTGCGTATGCTGGCCTGCGTACTGTGCATTGCGTATGGCTTGCGTACTGCTCCCTTGCGTATGGCCTGCGTATAGCCCCTGCGTATGCTGGCCTGCGTACAGGACCTCTGGTGCCCGTTTGACCTTCAATAGCCCTCTCGTTTTATTATGAATTGGAGCTTCTGATATTTTGTAACTCACAACACTACCTGGCCCGACTTGATACACTTTGGACACAACTTGGAGTTGATTTCCGTATTAATGGTCTTGGCTTATTTCTGGCTGGTTCCTTATGAATTGCAGATTTTAACTTATCTTTTATAACTATCACCTGTAACCTGTAGTTCATCTTGCAATCTAGTAATCCTTAATATTAGTAACTTGTAACTTGTAACCTGTTAATCTTCAACCTGTATTTGTAACTGGATATTTGTAGCTTGCACTTGTATTTTCATACTGTATCTGCATACGAACCAACCAGACCTGGGCATGAAGTTCCCTTGACTTGACTTGATCATGGCCCGTAGCGGCGCACTCCCGACTTGGCATGACTTGATAACTTAACTTGACTTGACTTGGTATGACTTGGCTTCACTTGATAGTGGCCCGTGGCGGCGCACTCTTGACTCGACTTGACTTGTCTTGACACCGTGGGTGTACTACCTGTTGCTCTGTGCAAATCACTTGTCTTGTCTTGCATCATATCTAAGGGGTGACTCCCTGGGTACCACGGCCAGGGACTCACACTAAAATTGGACTAGGTAATGAGTAGGCCAAATTAGAACATGGAGAATTCTCGGTCACAGGCAGTCTCGTTATCTGGAGGCATTAATGGACTTGTAGCTTGCCGACGAGTAGAGCATATTTCCAGCACACTGTCATGTGTTGCACCCTCTAAGTCACCTAAGGGTACATTTGTCTCCCGGGCGATGTACCCACCTATAACTCTCAACCCGCGAAAGGATAACTGGATGGTCTGCAGGGCTTGGGACTGGGAGTTTCTCACTTGCATCTTGTTAGTAATTAGGCTTGTGATAACCCTAGTTAGTTAAAGTAGTAAGCCGTAGTACTTGCTTGGCCGATTGTGAATGAATGGTGTCCAGCCCTGTCTAGAGTCTTGTCTAGCCCCTGTACCTGGAACCCTTGATCATGATTGTTTTACTTATCTCTAACGATAAATGGGTAGAGACAGTGAGCTATTCAGGCGAAGGGGTACAATCCCGGTCCTTGTTTGGTTTAAGGATTGTAACCTGGCTCCCGGAATGGTTCCACGTCCCTAGTCGTTTATCGCTCTGTGTACTTTTATTTTACTTGTACTTTCCTTTTATTCTTTATGTTTTGATATGCTGGCTTTTGTTCTTATTTGTGGCCTCCTTTGTGGCACTTGCTCTTTCTGGGGTTTGACCCAGCTGGTTTTGTATGGCCAGATTTCGGAGCGGCTCCCGAGGATCTACCAAGCTTCCAGCCCAATGGTGACAACTAGACGGAACCCGGGCCAAGAGTGGGTTTTCCCTTTTTGTTTCACCCACTTATATGTAAATTTATTCTTTTGAGGCGTTTAGCCGACGAGCACCTGTTAGCTCGATGCACATTTACTTACTGTCTGCCTACGGGCTGTAAACATGATTAACAAATCCTAGGGTTGATCATGTATGACTGAACTCTTGCTAGTCCTATCATTTTGTACGACTAGCTTCATGATCATCCAATATGTAATATTTGGGACGCCTTATATATATATATATTTGATGCTCTAAACATCTTGTAACTCTGTTAATTGCTGGAGATTGAGACAATAGGCTTGACCTTAAGAGACTGCTGGCTTGTAGTAAACCCTCATATCTAGACAGCCGTGACCGTATAGTTGAGATATATTCTATTTTCAATATACGTAGCTGGCTGTGTCTGCCCCCGCTCTCCAGTATTCTGGTTCTGGGGCGTGACACGGTTTAAGTGGTGGCCCATGCAGGTCTTGGCATTCAAGAAATGTGAGGGTTTACCGAATAGATGTCTCAATCAGTATTCGCCCTTGATCTCTGCTCGTATCTTCAAATCCCTGAGATTCTTGACCTGATCACATGCTTGTATCATTGATCTGTCCTGGTCCTTTCCTTACTGTTCCCTATGTCATCTTCTTCAGCGGCATTACTCCCGGACCTGCCAACCAGCCAGAGGAAGCTCGACAAGCACTCCAGCGCCAGGAAGATCAAGCTCAGTACTCTGGAGTAGCCTCTCGAGTTATGCCTTCCGGAGGCCCGGAACCTCCAGTTCAGGCAGCTCCGCCCGTTCAACCAGCTAGACAGGATGAGGGACCTTTGGTAGGGCTTATCAGAGAACTGCTTGCATCCCAAGATCGTCGAGGCGACGCCTTGCACCAGAAAGTTCATGATGCACTAAACCGAGGAGGTCCCCAAGGAAATCAGGCGGCCAACAGTTTCAAGCGCTTGAACCCTCCCTTCTTTGACGGCAGTGAAGATGCGATTGCCGCGGATGCTTGGCTTCAGGATACCGAGGTGGTTCTAGAAGCAGCTAGGACACCTGATAATGATAAGGTGGCGGTGGTACGCCTGCAGTTGTTAGACTTGGCTCGCGATTGGTGGGCAGCTCAGGCCATGGGGTTAGCAACACCAGTCACTTGGGCGACGTTCAGAGAGAGGTTTCAGACAAAGTACTTCGATGCGGTGGCACGGTACGACCTGCAGACCAGATTCACCAACTTGAAGCAAGGAGGCAGGACGGTCGATGGCTATGCGACCGAGTTTTCTAGACTGAGTAGGTTCGCCCCCACCTTGGTGGCAACCGAGTTCGATAGGGCTCAGCGGTTCCAGCAGGGACTGCATTTGGAGATATTATTGGCTGTGGAACAGTTCGAGCACCAGACGTTCGATGCAGTATTGAAAGCAGCAAGGAGGCATGAGTATACCTCCCGGAGAATTGTGTACAGGACCGGAGACAGGAAGCGGTCCCATAACCAGATGCACCAATCTTCAGCTCCAGCCCCGGCAGCTAGGGGTATAACCATTGGAACTCCGAGGCGGGCGGCCTCAGTGACGTCGGTTCAGCATTCGACTTCGACGTACCCGCAGCAGCAGAAGCAGAAGCAGTCTTCTGCGGTGGGATGTTCTCATTGCGAGAAGCCGGGCCATGTAGTGACAGAGTGTCGTAGGGCACAGGGATTGTGCCTGGCTTATGGAGGAGCAGATCATAAGATAGGGGCCTGCCCGAATAGGGGAGGTCCATCCTCATCCAACCTTTCTAGTTCTTCGGTGAGGGGACCAGCCCCAGTTCCAGTCCCGCAGCAGCAGCAACAGCAGTACCCGAGGCCATTGGCGCCCCAGGCCCAGGCCTTTCAACAGCAGAACCAGCAGCAGTTCACCCAGGCTCCAGCACAGAGCCGACAGAGGGGTTTCCAGCAGAGGGGACCCGCAGCTAGAGGTCAGGCTATGATGATGACCATGGAAGAAGAAGTTGCACCAGGTGAGGTAGTGGCAGGTACTATTCTCGTCAACACCTTTCCAGCATCCGTATTATTTGATTCTGGTGCATCGCATTCATTCATGTCTGCACGATTCGCGACACGGATAGGGTTGGAGCCCGAGTCATTATCAGTGAGGCTCAATATACTTACTGGTAATGGTCTTGTGGGAGTAGATCGAGTGTTCTCCTCGTGTCGGATCGTAGTTAGCGGTAGAGAATTCCCCGCTAGATTCATAGAATTCCCTATGGCGGACTATGATATAGTCCTAGGCATGGATTGGTTGAGGAACCATTATGCTAGGATAGACTGCCATGTTGGCAGAGTTGTCTTTAGTATTCCCGGAGAGCCAGAGTTTTCATTTACCAGAGGCACAGTAGAGCCATCTCCTCCAGTATTGCGGATGGCAGTAGCAGCAGTGCAGTTGCCCCGGATAGTTGAAGAGTTTCCAGATGTCTTCCCAGAGGAACTTCCAGGGATGCCACCAGAGCGGGAGATCGAGTTCACCATTGACTTGATTCCCGGGACAGCACCAGTATCAGAGCGAGTCTACAGAATGGCGCCTTCAGAGTTGGAAATTTTGTACAAGATGATTGAAGAACTCAGGACCAAGGGATTCATTCGTGCAAGTGGATCGCCTTGGGGAGCCCCGATGCTTCTTGTGAAAAAGAAGGATGGTACGTCCAGGCTATGTGTTGATTATCGTACCTTGAACTCAGTGACAATCAAGAACAGATACCCTCTTCCAAGGATAGATGATTTGTTTGATCAACTCAAAGGGGCTTCAGTTTTCTCGAAGATAGACTTACGGTCAGGATATCACCAGATCAGAGTCAGAGAGCAGGACATCCCAAAGACGGCGTTCAGATCTAGGTACGGGCATTGGGAGTTTCTAGTTATGCCCTTTGGAGCGACCAATGCGCCGGCAGTGTTCATGGACCTTATGAACCGTATTTTCATGCCTTACTTGGATCAGTTTATGATAGTATTCCTTGATGACATCCTGGTCTACAGCAAGAGTGAGGCGGAGCATGAGCAGCATCTCCGTGTGGTTCTTCAGATTCTCAGAGAGCACCAGTTGTACGCCAAGTTCAGTAAATGCGAGTTCTGGCTCGATCGCATTTCATACTTGGGTCACATCATTACCAGAGGAGGAGTGGAAGTGGATCCCCAGAAGATTGTGGCTATCGAGTCATGGCCAGTACCCAGTTCAGTGGCAGAAGTTCGCAGCTTTCTTGGATTGGCCGGCTACTACCGGCGGTTCGTCTCTGATTTTGCAAGGATTTCAGCGCCGATGACCCAGTTGACCCGCAAGGATGTGCCGTTCGTTTGGACAGCAGAATGTCAGGAATCATTTGAGAAGTTGAAGCGAGGTTTGATAACGGCTCCCATTCTCACCCTTCCAGATGGGACCGGAGGATTCACAGTTTATTGCGACGCTTCAGGCAGAGGATTGGGATGTGTTTTGATGCAGCATGGGAAGGTAATTGCTTATGCGTCACGTCAACTCCGTGATCATGAGAAGAATTACCCGACCCACGACTTGGAGCTAGCAGCAGTAGTGTTTGCACTTAAGTTGTGGAGGCACTACTTGTACGGAGACAGAGTGGAGATATTTACTGATCATAAGAGCCTGAAGTATGTTTTCACCCAGAAGGATCTTAATATGCGGCAGAGAAGATGGCTCGAGCTACTGGTGGACTATGATGTGGACTTGCAGTATCATCCAGGGAAAGCCAATGTTGTAGCAGATGCGTTGAGCCGGAGAGCCGGAGTCTACCTTCTAACGGCGCAACCAGAGCTATTGGCAGATCTTCAGAAGATGGGAATTGAAGTGATTCTCCCTTCCAATGTGGCCTTGATGGCCAGCCTACAGATACAGTCTACCATAGTTGAGAGGATCCGGACAGCACAGTTAACAGATTCCAAGATTCAGCGGCTCAGAGCAGAGTGCGAGGCAGGGAGAAGGCCAGAGTTATGTATTCATGAGGATGGTACACTTTGACACGGCACGCGTCTTTGTGTACCCAGCGGAGATATCAAACAGGAAGTCATGGCAGAGGCTCACAGTTCGTAGTATTCCATTCATCCAGGCGGCACGAAGATGTACAGAGATATTCGTCAGCACTTTTGGTAGAATGGTATGAAGAGGGAGATAGCCCGGTATGTCTCCCGATGTTTGGTTTGCCAACAAGTCAAGGCTGAACATCAGAGGCCAGCTGGACTTCTTCAACCTTTACCGATCCCAGAATGGAAATGGGAACACATAACCATGGATTTCGTGACTGGGTTACCCAGATCTCCGGCAGGCAGAGATGCTATTTGGGTCATTGTGGACAGGCTTACCAAGGTGGCACACTTTCTTCCCTTTAGAGTTGGACAGTCGACGGCACAGTTAGCAGAGATGTATCTCAGGCAGATCGTCCGACTTCACGGAGTGCCAGTCAGCATAGTATCAGACAGGGATACGAGATTCACATCACACTTCTGGCGCAGTCTTCATCAAAGTTTGGGGACTCATCTCAAGTTCAGCTCAGCGTATCATCCGCAGACAGATGGGCAGTCAGAGCGTACTATACAAACTCTCGAAGATATGTTGCGGTCGTGTACCCTTGACTTCGGAGGTTCGTGGGAGGATCACCTGCACTTGGTGGAATTCTCGTACAACAATAGTTTTCAGGCCAGTATCCAGATGGCACCCTTCGAGGCTCTGTATGGCAGGAAATGTAGATCCCCGTTAGCATGGAACGATATCGGAGAGAGGCAGATGCTCGGTCCAGAACTGATTTCTCAGACGGTTGAAGTGGTCAGGAAAGTCAGAGATCACATCCGAGTTGCTCAGGACCGCCAGCGCCATTGGGCCGATGCTCATCGGCGTCCCTTAGAATTTGCCGTCGGCGACCATGTATTCCTTAGGATCTCGCCTACCCGCGGCGTCATTCGTTTTGGCGTACGGGGAAAGCTTAGTCCTAGGTATATAGGGCCGTTTGATATTCTGGAGCGAGTAGGCGATGTGTCCTATCGTCTCGCTCTTCCGCCGTCACTAAGTGAGGTACATGATGTATTCCATGTATCCCAATTAAGACGGTACATTCCGGACCCGAGCCATATCCTAGATCATTCGGAATTGGTTGTTGGTACCAACCTTTCGTATGAGGAGAGGCCCGTGTCTATATTGGACCGGAGAGAAAAGACGCTCAAGAACAAGACTATTAACTTAGTCCGTGTTGCTTGGGGTCATCACTCTCTAGGTGAGTCAACGTGGGAGCGTGAGGACGACATCCGATCGCGATATCCCTACCTGTTTGACTCGTGAGGTATAATGTCTTTCTTATGTCTTACGCTTTCCCTTCCTTGCTTGCATTGTATGGTTGTATGATTGAACTGCTTAGTGTAGCTTGTCTGTGCTTAGTATAGCTTGTTGTGGCAATCTCTAGCTCCTTGATTAAATTCCGAGGACGGAATTCTTTGAAGGTGGGTAGAGTTGTCACCCTCATTTCCCGTATTTCGTATTTATACTCGTAGATTGGATTTTTGGCTTGTATTTTTAATTTTCTCGACTTGCAGAATTTTGGGTTTTCTCGTATTTCGGGTTTTTGGTTCGGCTCGGTTTTAATTGGTTTGGTTTGGTTATTTTGCATTGGAACCCCTTAACCTACTCTACACCCTCAAGAACACCACAACCACCCTCATTATATCCCACCTAACTTTTCTCTCTCCTCTTTATTTTCATTTACTTCTCCATCTTCTTCTTCTTCCTTCTTCCACACAACTCCTCAACCCATAGGCAAGTGCTTTTGGCCACCACATGAGAACCCCTTTTTATTTGTCCATTAGATAGATTAGTTCACCATGAACAACATTAGAACTTAGAGTTTCTGGATTTGAAGCATGGATCTCCTTAGATCTGAACTTTCATGAATCTCAGTTTTCCTCAAATTTATTTCATAAACTTTGATTTTTGGCGTCTTTGAGGTTTCCATGTTGAGGAGAATCAAGTTTTACACAACTTTGGTCTTTGCAAAACCTGATTTCGTTTTCAATTGAAAGAGTTATGGATTTTTGCAAGTTTTTGGGGTGGGTGTTCTTCCTCTCGGACAGAGGTAGGAGAAGAACACAGCCTTTCCCTCCTGTTGGCCACGCGGCTCCCGCGTACGGCCTTTGCGTAGAGCTCCTGCATAGTGTTGCTTGCGTAGAGCCCTTGCTTAGGGTCTTCTGCGTATTGTACCCTGCGTATTGCACTCTGCGTAGCCTCCCCTGCGTAGTGCCCCTCTACGCAGCCAGCACGTGGCCTCCTCTCCCTTGTCCCCATCATGAGCCTTTGAGCCCCTACACGCACGCCCACGCGCGTGGGGCCCGCTGTTTTGGTTTTCGTACAAACATAGCCCCTGCGTATAGCCCCTGCGTATGCTGGCCTGCGTACTGTGCATTGCGTATGCTGGCTTGCGTACTGCTCCCTTGCGTATGGCCTGCGTATAGCCCCTGCGTATGCTGGCCTGCGTACTGTGCATTGCGTATGCTGGCTTGCGTACTGCTCCCTTGCGTATGGCCTGCGTATAGCCCCTGCGTATGCTGGCCTGCGTACTGTACATTGCGTATGCTGGCTTGCGTACTGCTCCCTTGCGTATGGCCTGCGTATAGCCCCTGCGTATGCTGGCCTGCGTACTGTGCATTGCGTATGGCTTGCGTACTGCTCCCTTGCGTATGGCCTGCGTATAGCCCCTGCGTATGCTGGCCTGCGTACAGGACCTCTGGTGCCCGTTTGACCTTCAATAGCCCTCTCGTTTTATTATGAATTGGAGCTTCTGATATTTTGTAACTCACAACACTACCTGGCCCGACTTGATACACTTTGGACACAACTTGGAGTTGATTTCCGTATTAATGGTCTTGGCTTATTTCTGGCTGGTTCCTTATGAATTGCAGATTTTAGCTTATCTTTTATAACTATCACCTGTAACCTGTAGTTCATCTTGCAATCTAGTAATCCTTAATATTAGTAACTTGTAACTTGTAACCTGTTAATCTTCAACCTGTATTTGTAACTGGATATTTGTAGCTTGCACTTGTATTTTCACACTGTATCTGCATACGAACCAACCAGACCTGGGCATGAAGTTCCCTTGACTTGACTTGATCATGGCCCGTAGCGGCGCACTCCCGACTTGGCATGACTTGATAACTTAACTTGACTTGACTTGGTATGACTTGGCTTCACTTGATAGTGGCCCGTGGCGGCGCACTCTTGACTCGACTTGACTTGTCTTGACACCGTGGGTGTACTACCTGTTGCTCTGTGCAAATCACTTATCTTGTCTTGCATCATGTCTAAGGGGTGACTCCCTGGGTACCATGGCCAGGGACTCACACTAAAATTGGACTAGGTAATGAGTAGGCCAAATTAGAACATAGAGAATTCCCGGTCACAGGCAGTCTCGTTATCTGGAGGCATTAATGGACTTGTAGCTTGCCGACGAGTAGAGCACATTTCCAGCACACTGTCATGTGTTGCACCCTCTAAGTCACCTAAGGGTACATTTGTCTCCCGGGCGATGTACCCACCTATAACTCTCAACCCGCGGAAGGATAATTGGATGGTCTGCAGGGCTTGGGACTGGGAGTTTCTCACTTGCATCTTGTTAGTAATTAGTCTTGTGATAACCCTAGTTAGTTAAAGTAGTAAGCCGTAGTACTTGCTTGGCCGATTGTGAATGAATGGTGTCCAGCCCTGTCTAGAGTCTTGTCTAGCCCCTGTACCTGGAACCCTTGATCATGATTGTTTTACTTATCTCTAACGATAAATGGGTAGAGACAGTGAGCTATTCAGGCGAAGGGGTACAATCCCGGTCCTTGTTTGGTTTAAGGATTGTAACCTGGCTCCCGGAATGGTTCCACGTCCCTAGTCGTTTATCGCTCTGTGTACTTTTATTTTACTTGTACTTTCCTTTTATTCTTTATGTTTTGATATGCTGGCTTTTGTTCTTATTTGTGGCCTCCTTTGTGGCACTTGCTCTTTCTGGGGTTTGATCCAGCTGGTTTTGTATGGCCAGATTTCGGAGCGGCTCCCGAGGATCTACCAAGCTTCCAGCCCAATGGTGACAACTAGACGGAACCCGGGCCAAGAGTGGGTTTTCCCTTTTTGTTTCACCCACTTATATGTAAATTTATTCTTTTGAGGCATTTAGCCGACGAGCACCTGTTAGCTCGATGCACATTTACTTACTGTCTGCCTATGGGCTGTAAACAAGATTAACAAATCCTAGGGTTGATCATGTATGACTGAACTCTTGCTAGTCCTATCATTTTGTACGACTAGCTTCATGATCATCCAATATGTAATATTTGGGACGCCTTATATATATATATATTTGATGCTCTAAACATCTTGTAACTCTGTTAATTGCTGGAGATTGAGACAATAGGCTTGACCTTAAGAGACTGCTGGCTTGTAGTAAACCCTCATATCTAGACAGCCGTGACCGTATAGTTGAGATATATTCTATTTTCAATATACGTAGCTGGCTGTGTCTGCCCCCGCTCTCCAGTATTCTGATTCTGGGGCGTGACACAACTATAGGTCAACCTTGACCTAGAAATGACCTAATTGATCTATAAATGACTTAGATGATCTTAGAAGGACTAGCTGACTAAGTTTAACTAAACCTTAGCCTAATGACTAGTTGGTTTAGGTTTAACCTATATGAGTAAATAGTAACCTAAGTTATATGGGTAGTCCTATGTAAATTAAGATATGTATGGGGTTAAGTGGAATACTTAGAGTTGAGTCATGACTTGAGTTGGAGAATGGGATTAGCTTGATTACAGGATTAAGGTTGGTATTGTGCTATATATATATATTTTGTATGATATACCTTGTATAGGAGATTGGTTATGCCTTAACTTTGTGGTATAGAATCCTTGGTATCCAAAGACATGTTAGCCTTATAGAGTTTGAGTTAGAGTTGGCCATTGACCAAATTATCTTACAGACTAGTATATGATTAACCAAAACCTTAGTTGGTCTAAGTTTGACCTAGACTTGACCCAGATTGATCATGTTGACTAGTATTTGACTAGTTTGATTAGAGTGTTGACCAGGAGTTGACTTTAACCTAGATTTGACTAACCTTGACTTGTTTGACCTTGTTTGACTCTATTTGACTTAGTTTGATTCCCTGTGACCTAATATGACTTGATTTGACTTAGATTGACTGTAGAGTTGACCAAGTTTGACTTTGACCTAGATTGGCTTAGAATTCATATAGATTGCATTGTAGATTTCATTTACCTTCATATTAGACATGTCATAACTGTATTACTCTATTTTAGGATATTGTGACCCTGGTACAGACATCTGATATTATACTACTCTTCCAGAGTGTCAGGCGAGTACATTCTCTGATAGTTCTTTCATTACTTGTCATTTACTGTATTTCAGTTCTAGTTAGCTATATGTGATTCTCTGTACAAACACGATTGGTATTGCTGGACCCATTACATGCGACACTCATTTATTCATGTCTGGCCTCTATATCTGGAATCACTACTGGCATCACCCTACTGGAATCATTTCTGGAATCATTGGCTGGACTCATACTGGTTGTAGTGTTGGATTATGGATTCATTTGTGGGCGGGGAAATACTTGAGTAGACATGTGAACATACCTAAAATCTGGAACCACCTCCCTTGGAACTATTCTGGAATGCTAGCCATCTCACACTTGGCCGAGTGTACGATGTGCCTGATTACCCCTGCCGTTTACATGTTGATCTCAGTATTTTAAAACACACTGTTAGAGTATAGTCTGGACTTACCCTGGAATCATGGATCACTTCTGGACTCATTTTACTGGACTCATCTTGTACTGGAATCATCTAGTATTGGATTATATGGACTGGACTCACACTGGGATTACATTTATACTGTCTGGACTTATACCATGTTATTCTAGTTCAGCTAGTTTACTACAGTCTTCTTTGCCATGTTTTCTTCTCTTGTTAGTTACTTTACTTCCCTTGTACCCTCACTGTTTCTCTACATCATTATCTGTATAAAACTGTCATGCTCATCTGTATAACTGTCTAAAAACTGCTTTATAGTCTTTGTCATTTACTTGGGATTTCTAGATGAGATGTGCTCGTTCCTGTCCTGATTGGACCTGTTGAAAATATTACAGATGATACTCCTGACGACACATGCCCTACTTACCATGGACATGGCGAGGGATTAGCTACCTTTGGTTCCGACTCTCAGGAGTGATTCAGGAGTTTAGCTAGTAGGCTTACTTAGCTTTCATGTTTTGAGCTTGTTTGTATTAAACTTGAGATATTGAGTTGTATTAGAGTTTGTTTGAGATATTGTTGTTATTATTTTAGTAGTTTAATTTCTGTTGTTGTTAGTTGGTATCTAGATTTCTGTGTTATCTTATCGTGCTTAGACTGTGATTGAGTATATCATATCTATTACTTGTCCTCCCTTCGGAGTTGAGATCTTGGCAAGTACATTATATACACTGTATGAGATTAGTTAGCAACCTAGGACAGCGTTCTACCGCCGACACTGCGGCGTAGGCTGGACGTACCCACTTCTCGTGCCCCTACACAGGGTGCGGGTCGTGACACGTTTTTAGTGGTGGCCCATGCAGGTCTCGAGTTTATGTAGTGGTATTCGAACTAGAGTATCACTACAGCCTGTGATAGGATTTGATAATAGGCTTAGAGAGAGGATACTCAATCACAACTAGGAAATTTCCAGGGATTTGAATCTACTGACTTTTGTTCAAATCTGTATAATCTATTTTCGCATTATCCTTGATACTGTCATCCTTGTACCGTTATTGACTTCCTTATTGATCTGTCTTCAGGATGGTGGAGACTAGGTCACATCGCTCTGTGCCGGCAGATTCTGAGAGGTCTGCCATTTCTCGTCCAGTACAGCCTACAGCTGGAACTGTACCACTCCTTACGTCTGCTCATGTAGGAGTATCTACTTTTGGTAGTCCTCCTTCACCTATTCTGAGGACTACCCCAGCTACCCCAGACATGCCTTCCCCGCAGTTTCGTCAGCCTCAGTTTCAGCAGCACCAGCAGCACCAGCAGTACCAGCAGGAGTACCAGCAGCAGATGCCATCTGGACTTGTGGATGCTGCACAGATGTTTACATATTTCCAGCAGTTCCTAGAATCATAGCAGACCCAGCAGCAGCGTCAGACGACGGCATTTACCAGAGGCATTGATGAGGTCCATCAGCTGGCTAGAGCGACGATGGAGAGGTTGGCGGTCCAGCCACAGGGAGGATTGGAACAGCCGCGAAAGCAGAAGATTCCGGGCATTCAGGAGTTCAAAAAGATGAACCCCAGGGACTTCTTGGGGACAGAGGGGATTCTTTATGCTGATGACTGGATTAAGCACATTGAGGAGATCTTTCGACTGGCAGAGATACCAGTCGGACTCCAGATAGAGGCAGCAGCCAGCCAGATGCGGGATCTTGCCCGTACCTGGTATCAGACGGACCCGAGAGTAGGCACTCCAGGACAGACATGGAGAGTTTTCAAGGAGCTCTTCAAGAGGAAGTTTTTTCCGGATCAGGCAGTCGGTGCTTTGGAGACCCAGTTCGAGAACCTGGTTCAGGGGAACCAGACTGTAGAGGAGTATTCTGGTGAGTTTTGTCGGTTGAGCAGATTTGTGGAGGGCCTTAGCGAGACAGCGAAGGCGAGGAGATTCAGGAAGGGCTTGGTCAAGGAGGTCAAGTCCTTGACCAAGAGTGACAGGAATGCCACCTTTGAGGAGATCCTGACAGGAGCGATGGCAGCTGAGGATGATCTTGAGCTGAAGCTCAAGTGGGGCCGCGACGCTCAGGGAGCCAGTAGCAGTGGAGGTCAGGCCAAGAGGCCTCACATTCAGTAGGCACCAGTTAGAGTTCAGCATCAGCCTCGAGGACAGGATCAGAGGATACAGAGTTGTGGGTATTGCAAGAAGGTAGGGCATATTTGGGAGTCTTGTAGGAGGAGGCTGAAGGTTTGTTTATTTTGTGGGTCTGGTGCCCACAAGATGATAGATTGTCCAGTTGCACCTCCTTATGAGGGTGCTAGGCCGCCTGTAGCTCAGCACCAGAGGGCTGGAGCTTTTGCGATGACGGTCGAGGAGACCAACGCTGCAGGTGACGGGTTAGCAGGTTTGTCTTTCCTGTCCTTCTTTTCCCATCTTGTTGTGTGATTCCATTAGTACCTGTCAGGATATGCTTGTGATATGCTAGATAGCATAGTTATCCCTTTTTGAGACTGTAGAATCATGACCAGTAGGTCTATGATTGCATGTTATCTTTTGACTTTGATTGACTGGAGGTGTGACCTAGAAGGAGTACGACCATCTTAATTTCGAGGACGAAATTCTTCTAAGGAGGGTAGACTTGTAACACCCAGTTTTCTGAAATTGGGGTATTTTTGAAAATTTATTATTTTTATTATTTATTAATGGTGTTTTAGTCATGATATGATTTTTGGTGATTTTTAGTTATATTAAAACTATTTTCTAAGTCATGACTTATGACTTTGTGATTTTGACTAGTGTAACCTAGTATAACCCTAGAGTTTACTTAACCTAGAACTTATCATGACTATGTGGACCTAACCATAGGCTTAGAACATCAAATTAGGGCTTTTTAGCCTCAAGGGTATTTTGGTAATTTTTTAGGATTTAATTGGAATTAATTGATCTTATGAGTTTTTACTATTCATTGATTTTGGTTAGTGTCATGAGAGCCTTTAACCTAATCTACCCTAATCCATAGGTTAGTCCCTAACCTAGAAATGATAAAGGAATGGTTGGTTGCATAAGTCAAAGTATGGCTTAATATCTAGATATTTATTCCATTGATATTTTCCTTGATTTACTCCAAATATCACAACCCTTTACCCCAAAGTCTTTACCTTAGCTTGTAAGTAACTTGGAGGACACCCCCCCTACATGTTGGCCGGCCAAGGACCCCCCCTGGCCATGCCAAGCCCCTATATATCACCACCCCAATTTATTTCATGTCTCTTTACAAATTCATGAACTTGAAAAACCACAAATGCTCAAACCTACATAACTTCACCATTAGTGATCCTATTGACCTCAAATCTTTTGCATTGGAACCCTAACATACCAAGGGAGCTAGGGGAGACTAGAAGTTGGAGTTTTTGAGGTATTGGACATCACAAAGTTGAAGTGAAGCCCCCCCTCTACATTGATTTTCTTGATTTCTAGCACATAGAGGTATTTTCATTTTTATCTATGTAATGTAGTGATTTTTCTTCATAAATGCATGCATGCAGGTCTGCCCTAGATGTGGGTTAAGTTTGGTAAATTTTAGGTTTGGTTTCGTGTCCGTATCGGACACGTATCCTAAGCTAGAAACCCTCGTTTGATGAAATGCCGCAAAGAAATTAATTTCATTATTTTGTAAAACAAATCTCATAATATTGTAGCCCTAGACTTATAGTTTACACCCACACTTGACTGAACACGACACGGTGTCATTTTCGTGTCGAAAATCGACTTGGACACGCTGCCAGGACATCGCATTGTGCACATTTTCATGCCCTGCTACTCGACACTTAGCACGGACACTGTGGGACACGTGGACACGTGAAAATTGACACAGAGGAGGGGGCAACCTCTGACATGCCCCCCCTCGAGTTTGAGACACGTTGGTGTCGTGTCGAGAGAGCACGGACACGTGCACTGGTCGTGCACTGACAGTGCACGCACGCACAGAGTCCACTTCGTGCGTCTCGTATCGCGCGGACACAATACTTTGACACCTCGTGTTTGCACGAGTGTGTAGCCCATGATGTGGGCTATACGTGGATATGACCACGAGGCCCCACGTGGCTCGTGTCGTGTCCACGAGACACGAGAACCCATGCACGACGCGGTGCAGAACACTGAGTATCAGTCGATTTTCTTCGACTGATACAGAGTTCGTGCCGTGTCCTGAGGACACGTGGACACGAGACAGGCTACCTAAACCCTAGACCAACCCTAGGCGAACCTACCCACACGTGCACGAGACTTCTAGACACGTGTGTCGTGTCCTAGAGCTAAGTGCACGCGTGCACGATGCCTGTGACACTGCACAGTGTCAGGATTTACCCGATTGGGTTTTTGGGCGTTGGGACACGCCGTGTCGTGTCGTGGTGGACTCCCATGGACACACACGACACGTACATATGTCAGGGCACAATTACCAACCAATAGGATCGAGCCTTAGCTCGGTTTGGTGAGTGTAAATCAAGTTACCTATTTTTTTCCTGTGCACAGCCCTATTTTCCAGATTTTGGATATTTTCCAGTTTTGTATTTCGAATTTCAAACCTTAATTTGATATGATTTATACATGTATATGTGTATTTTTAGTATGTGTATATGTTATATATATGTTAGTGTGTGTGTGGGTGAAATTTGGGGTTCATTGGGTGTATATACATGTATATATACACATGTGAGTGTGTGGTGAGTTGTGTGTGTGTTTCTGTGTGTGTGTGTGTTTCTTTGGAGTGTTCAGTCACTGTTAAGTGACTGAACAGGGAACCCCCCCCAGACCAGTTTTCCCTCACTCTCTCTCTAAGATTCCCCCTCTCTACACTCTCATTACTTATCTCTCTCTATATATATTGTATATAATATATATATTAGGTATATTATACATATACATTATGTATGTATATATGTTATATATATATATTGTAGTGTGTATATATGGTTATATATATATGTGGGGTATATGGGTATTTATATATAGTGGCTATATATATAGGTTTTACATTATATAGTGTATGTATATATATATATATATATATATATATATATATATATATATATATATATATATATATATATATATATATATATATATATATATAGGTAAACCTAGAACTAGTTGACCTAAGCTACTAGCCTATGGGCTATAGCTATTAGCCTATGGCCATTAGGGCTAACCCTAATTAACCAAATACCCATGACTTAACTAGTTTACCCCCTGTTTGACCAAGTGTTGACCAAGGTCAACCTTAGGTCAAACTTGACCTAATCAACCTAGTTTGACTTGAACTAACCTAGAATGACTAGTTTGACTAAACCCTAACTAGTAGACCTAGGTTGACTAGCAAGTTGACCAATGTTGACCATTATTGACCAAAGTCAACTATAGGTCAACCTTGACCTAGAAATGACCTAATTGATCTATAAATGACTTAGATGATCTTAGAAGGACTAGCTGACTAAGTTTGACTAAACCTTAGCCTAATGACTAGTTGGTTTAGGTTTAACCTATATGAGTAAATAGTAACCTAAGTTATATGGGTAGTCCTATGTAAATTAAGATATGTATGGGGTTAAGTGGAATACTTAGAGTTGAGTCATGACTTGAGTTGGAGAATGGGATTAGCTTGATTACAGGATTAAGGTTGGTATTGTGCTATATATATATATTTTGTATGATATACCTTGTATAGGAGATTGGTTATGCCTTAACTTTGTGGTATAGAATCCTTGGTATCCAAAGACATGTTAGCCTTATAGAGTTTGAGTTAGAGTTGGCCATTGACCAAATTATCTTACAGACTAGTATATGATTAACCAAAACCTTAGTTGGTCTAAGTTTGACCTAGACTTGACCCAGATTGATCATGTTGACTAGTATTTGACTAGTTTGATTAGAGTGTTGACCAGGAGTTGACTTTAACCTAGATTTGACTAACCTTGAGTTGTTTGACCTTGTTTGACTCTATTTGACTTAGTTTGATTCCCTGTGACCTAATTGTTTGCAAAAACAAAAGTATAGAACTTTATTGATACAAACTGTAATAAAGATTACAAGAATTCTGAGAAAATTACAACTGTAGGAATCCAATCTCGATGACGATTGCTTTATCCCTTGGACGATGTGAACTGTAAAGACGAAGCCTTTGAAGTTGAAAACAACTCTGGAAACTGAAGGCAAAAGCCTCTGAAGTTGAAGACAAAAGTCTCGGAAGAATGCAGCAGCACTTTGGCAAGAACTCCTGGACTCTCTGATTTCTGATTTCTGATCTTGATATCTGATCTCTGATCTCTTGAATGAAGACTTGAAACTCTATTTATAGAGTTCTGGAAATAACTAACTTTCAGTTATTTTGGACTGCGCATGATGATTTGCGCAGCATTGGTTTGCGCAACATTGATTTGCGCAGATAGTTACTGGATCGTGGGCCGATTATCATGGACACATGGCATGATTTGATAGAAATGCGTATGATCGTGCATAAACAGTTGCCACGTAATGAACAATCGATGGCATGAATGCCACGTGTAACTTAACAGTTACGTTTGATAGAGTGCGCAGAGTTGAATTGCGCATACATGGTTTGCGCAAACTCAAACTGCGCAGGATTGGTTTGCGCTGCCAGCTGTCAGCCGCCCTCGAGCACTGTACGGCGCAGGAAACGAATAGACTCCTTGTTATCCGCGCTGTCAGTTGTCAGAAAAGATTTGATTTGATTTAGTAATGATGACTTCTGCCACGTCAGCTTGCGCAATCGGTTGTGTGCGCAAATTAGAATGCGCAATCGGTTGGCTGCGCAATCTGTTGTCTGCGCAATTCAACAAGATGATGTATATTTTGATTTCTTGATTTTGTTGATTGATGCAACTTGATTTTTTAGGACCTACAAGACCCCCTTCAAAGTTTTCGAAAGTTGATTTGATTCAAAGTTTCGAAATACTTTGAATTTTTGAATTTTTGAATCAAGTTGCGCATGATGATGAGTTGTCTGCGCAAAGCGAAGTATTCCCCGATCTTAGGCGCAATCCAAGGCAGCCGTTTCGTATTTCAAAGGCTATAAATAGCCCACTTCTTCATTTCATTTTTTTACTTTGCCTCTTTCGTGCTTTTGAGAGAAAAATTCCCGAACCCTTTCTGTCTTCTTTCTCCGACGACTTCCATGGCGCCCCGACGATCTAATGTTGCCGCCACCGCCGCTGCGAAGGGAAAAGCTCCGGCCGAATCCACTGACAGAGTTGCTCGGCGAGCATCTCGACATGAGTCTGCGCACCCTGCTCTGATAGGTAGTAAAACCGATCGAAACCCCTTTTTAGGGTGTTTTGACTTCCTTCGATCTTCGAAACTCATTTCTTTTTAGAGATGAGTTCAACTTGCGCCACCCTTTTTAGGGTTTTTTGGTTGTATAAACAGTCAGTCTTCATTTTTATGAAGACTGTAATCCTGCGCAATCTATCGAATTGTGCTGACAGAAAGTCAGCGCAATCGATTGATTTGCGCTGAATGTCAGCGCAATCGATTGGTTTGCGCGCCCTATTATGATGCGCAAACTAATGTTGCGCAATCCATGTTAGCGCAATCTGAGGATTGTGTACTCTTCTGTTTTGCTTGTCTGAAAAATAGAATTTTTGACTTGTACTGATCTTCATCTGTTTTTGATGCAGTTGAAACCAATGAAGATCCAAACTATGAACATTTTGTGGGAACTTTGTCTGAATCTGAATATAAAGAAGATTTGTCTCACGTCCATTATCCTCAGTACGATCTGCCGACTTCTCGTCAGGCAATATTGATTTCTCAGGACAACGAAATTTAATGTGTCTGATGAATGGACAGCCTCTGGAATCAGCAGATGCTGTTATCCACAAGAAACCCTTATTCTTGTTTGGTGACGCCTTTGAAAAAGTCTCCCAGCCTAGGCCAATGATGGAAGAGATGGTAGTCCACCGGGAAGACAGATCATTCTTCATTCCTAAAATTGCTCGATGCCTTCCTTTGTCACGGTATGCTCATGCGAGCTACCCAAGGAAAATGGATTGGAACATCACCCTTCTCCAGGATGCTCGTGCAGGGAAGATCTTTGTAAAGAAGGTTAACGGGAAAGATATGTTTTACAGCTCTTCTGACAGATACAGTGTTATGTTGAGAGGTTTAAGACCCAGCTGCATCCCACCGGAAAACTCCTCTATGCTGATGCCCGTCAGAACCCCTATATTCGCAAATGAATTTGCGAAGGAAGAAGGAAGATACCCTGAACAGGATATCAGAATGACTGGATTAGTGAATCCAGATTACAAACGATGGAATTGCATTGCAAATTGGGTTCTGACAACCTTCCAAGATAAACTTCAACAAATTAACCTGTTTCAAGCAGTGCATGCCACTGTATACGGGTTTGCTCCTAACCCTCAAATGTTTTTGGCCTTGGCTGAGCGATACAATTACAGAACAGGAACCTTCATGACCCCGGGTGGAGAGATGGGGTTTGCACTCCACGAGATGAAGTACATCTCATACTTGCCCATGGCGGATGCTCCATATGAGGAGTTTGTTTCCACAAATGACGAGTTAGAGAAACTCAGAAAAGAAAATGCAGAAATGGTAGCAGTGTTTGAAGAACTGCTATTCCATTACAAAATTTGCTCTTTGTACTATAAGAGTGCTACGGCCAACACTTGCTATTCTTCGAAGTGGTTGCCATATTTGTTCTTAAATCATATTGAAGAGAAGAAAACCAAGGAAAATGACAAATGTTACCCTCATTTTTTCAAACCCTTAATTAACACGGAAGTCATGAAGATGATGGAAGAAAGTAAACATTATGATAAGGAAATGAAGGATGATTATCAATATCCACCTTTAAAGAAAGGTGACATTTTGGAGAGTTTTTTGAGAATGGGTTACAGACCCATGTCCAAAGAAGCCCAGTTAGCAGGGTTTCTGACACACTGGCTCAGACGATTCGTGGTCCCGGGATCTAGTGCAGTGGACCGTTTTCATCGCGGTGTACTTTTTGCTGCCGTCAAGCTAGTCTTCGGTTATAAGGTTGACTTGTTATCGGCAATGACCTGCAGATTGAATGCGAGTCTTCGCTTGTATGTTGACTCGATGCTGAAGGCAAAGGGAGAGAAAGAATTCCCCCGTCTCGAAATGCCGTACACTTATCTCTTTGGATGGTTACTCCTCCACTATCCAACTTTAATGGACCCTGGTATGGGACCAGTAGATGGCAGCTTCTTGCGCAGATATTCTCAGGGTAAATGGAAGTACACCTCTCTGAGTGAATGCAGATTTGTTTTAAATTTGAACAGAGGATGGAACTTCTGTTGCGCGCCTCTCCCGGCCGGTCATGACCAGATGCCACCCAACATGGTAGATTCAAAACTGCAGCCCTTAAACCGTGTGGCCTTTGAATGGTTGAAGACAATTCGACCATCTCACTTAGTATACCGCTTTGAAGAAGAATGCTTTTTGGAACCATACCTCCCTAGCCGTTTTGCTAGACAATTTGGGTATGATCAGTTCCACGTAGGGAATGCAATCACCTGCCTTCAGGGCAAGGGTTTCTTGATTGACGGGGCCCGAGCTTGGGCCTACTACAATGCCCGTGACACAAAGGCTACCTTCTCGATGCCACCAAAGAGCACTCCTCAAGGGCCTCGGATGCTCTTTACATACTCGGTATTTTACACATCTGCAAATACTTTTGCCGAGAACTTTAATCTCGCCGATAGTTTTGCTTCTGCGATAAGATTGAGGAAAGGGAGGATAGCTTTATCAATCCCTGCCAATGATGAGGCAAACGAGCCGGCGGATGAACCCCTAGAAACTTCAAGAGAAATGATGTTCCAACAAGAGATAAACGCAGCAATGCGGATCTCTCTAAGAGTGGGAAAATCTCCTGCCAAGAAAAGAAAAAGAGAGGAGCCTCCTGCTCCTGCAGCAAAGAAGAAATTGGTCTTGGAGCATTCTTCTGATAAAGTGACTACAAGATCCCAATCTCGGCAGCTAGCCGAGACAAATCAAGAAGTTGCTACTACACCAACTTCTGTACAGAAGCAAATAGCACCAATAAATGTAGAGAGTCCCGACAGACCTCTACACAGAAAGAAGAAATTGGTCACCAGAAGAAATTTAGAAGCCTCTTCTTCTAAGCAACTCCTGACTTCAGTAGATGCTGCAGCAGGATTTATAATGTCATCTCCTACACCTATTTCTGAATCAGGGAGTAAAACCCTTGAAGAAACTGAACAGAGGGGAGATCTCGACCCCAGAACTGAAGTTGAAACATTAAGAGAAAACATCATTGAGGATGAGCAAAATATTACACGACCTCTTTCACCCGTCGCGAAAACAACTCAGCTTCCTCCTACTCCTAAGACTCTTCGTGAAGAAGAAGAGCATGAAATGATAGCAGCTTTGGCCGATTGCAGTTATAGCTTGCAAGAAGATCAGACTGCAACCGACAGTGGAAATGCAGCACAAGGGGAAGAAGAAGAGGATGAAGAAAGCTCGTCATCTGGAAATGTTGATGAGTATATACGGGATCCTGAAGGGAACAACGAAGAACACATATCTCTTGATACCGCCGATGATGCTTCAAATCCTAAAAAGGATATTGAAGTGGAGGCGCTCGCAGAAAAAGTTGTTAATCCTGATGAAGACGTCGAGATAGAAATATCTCCTGAAGAAGCGGCCGATGAAGACGTTCCGAAAGAGAATCTCACCACCAAACCCCAAGGTATAAAACGAGATTTAGCAATCTTCTTTCTTTAAAATAGATTGATATATATAATATCTTCATTTGTAGTTCTTGCAGATCTTGATACTCTACCAACACCTCCGAGGGACCTCACCATGGTGCCTATCCCGATGGTGGTTGTTAGTAGTAGCCATCACTTATCTTGCGGTTCTGAAGCAGGTAGTAGCCAAGCTGTCGCAATTGAAGCTACTTCCGTTCAACGGGAGTCTATTCCGGCAGGAGATGCAGTTGTTGTTAGATCAAATCAAGGTAAGACTGTTTTTTTATTTGATCTTTTTGTTTATTGGCAAATTAGTAAAATAATAATTTTACTTTTTGCAGAAGAACAAGCAGGAGGAGCAACCAGCTCTACTTTGGCTCCCTTATTTAAAGAACCCATCATTCAGCAGCAAAGGTTTGAGCAGCCGACTACTCCATCCTCAACAGGGGTAGCTTCGACTCCTGGAACCATAGCCATCAATCAGCAAGTTGTACAATCATTTACCAGATGTTTCTTTGAGTCATTGGGATCTCTTGTCCGTAAAATGATAGAGAAAGAAGGAGCTGACTTCATTATGGTCAGGAAGCCCACTTCTTTCTTGATAAAAGCCATAAGAGGCCAAGGAGATGAAGCCCAAGCCATTCTTCTTGAACATATATTAGATGAGTTGGAAATATCCATAAGGAAATATAAAGAACTCAAGAAGAAGAATATAGACTCTCTGGTGCAAGCTGAATATGAGCGACTAGCCCAAGAAGCTGATATAGAAAGAATAAACCTTCAGAACCTTTTAGAAGCTCATTCTGTAAAGTCAGCTGAATTCAACTCAAAGATAGAATCAGTTACTTTGGCAGCTGAGAACAAAGGACAGAGGCTTGCTGGATTGAAAGCGGAAATTATTCGTCTTCAGAAGGAATTTGAAGAAGAAACTGCCAATCAACGACTTATGATTGAACAACTCAATGTCCTAATTCAGGAGAAAAATGAGTATGACGAGACTCATAGTGCTGAAATTACCCGCAGGACAGTGGATATGCCCATTTTTGATGAAGAAAATGGGATGGAGGAAGCAAGAAAGATAGTAGAATCAACACATGAAGAAGAGCTGCGGACATTGAAGCAGCAGATTGACAATCTGATTGTCCCTCCTTCTTGATTTTTATTGTGTTTTATTGCTATAGCTACACTTTTGTAATGTCCCGTATTTTGATATAAAAGACATTTTGTTGTGGCTCCATTATTTATTGCATATCTTATTTAGATATAGAAAATATATTCAGAGGTGCAAGACATGATATATTTCCTGATGATTTTAAAGAAAATAATTATATTCATTATATCTGCTCAGAGGTAATATGGACGTGGCAGAATATATTGAATATTATTATTTCGACTTGACAACTTAGTCGAAAACAACCAGTTGCTGATATAGATAATAAACGATGATGAATCGTCAATGTATGTGAAATGAATGAACAGGTAAACTGTCAAATGATGGATGACAATGAACGGGTAAACCGTCAAATGAATATGATAAATGAACGGATGAACCGTCGGGCCTTAATGAACGGATGAACCGTCTGATGAATGTGATAAATGAACGGATGAACCGTCAAACGAATATGATAAATGAACGGATGAACCGTCGGGCTTTAATGAACGAATGAACCGTCTGATGAATGTGATAAATGAACGGATGAACCGTCGCTTCCTTATTTGAGGAACTTCTGCCTATAAATATAGCAGAAATCTGACAGGAATGAACACTTCTGCTCTTCAACATAAAAATGTCGTCCGGAGAAGCATCTAAGAAAGCCGAGGTCGCCCCGAAGGTTGAGAAGGGCACTGAAGAGCGCCCTGCCGATCCAATCCAACCGAAGGAGGCAAAAACGGGCGAAGGTCCGTCTGCACCCCAGCCGCCACGGGATATCTTGGACTTCCTGCTCGAACCAGGAAAGACTGAAGAAGAAGAAGCCATGAGGATGGCCGCCTGCAAATTCTTCGTGGGTTCCAGCAAGGAGGTTCTTAGCTCTTTTGCTGATCATGTCTTCGAGAAGGACGGCAGTGGCCCGCGTCCCAATGTAGAGAAAGATGATAGTGACCTTTAACATTATGTACTATCATCTAATGAAATAAAATTTGCATTTTATTTATGAACTTGATTCTGTTTGACAATTTTACAAGCATTTACATTTATACATAATACTTCTTGAGAAATTTGCCATTGATAGGCATCATGGCAATTCGACCATCGAGCTCTGAAAGTTGATAGGCTCCATTTGAGAAGACTTTGCTTACAACATAGGGACCTTCCCATTTCGCATCGAATTTCCCTTTGCTCATATGAGTCATAGTCAAAGGACGTCTGACTGCTAGAACAAGTTCTCCTTGCTGAAATGCTCTGACTTTAACTTTGCGATTGAAAGTCTTTGAGATACGGGCTTGATATAGCTCAATATGCTGTTGAGCCATTAATCGCTTCTCATCTAACGCTTCTAACTCTTGAAGTCGAAGAAGATCGTTGTTCTCTGTAGTAAGCTCGTTAGCGACGGCAATCCTTAGAGAAGGAATTTGCAGCTCTAAAGGAAGAACGGCTTCACAGCCATACACTAAAGAGAAAGGTGTAAAGCCTGTTGGATTACGGACTGTAGTTCGATAGGCCCAAAGACATTCGCCAAGTTTCTCGCTCCAGTTCCGTTTGTTAGTGGAAACAAACTTCTTGAGAAGTTTAATGATGGTTTTGTTAAAAGCTTCAGCTAAACCATTAGCGGCAGGATTGTATGCTGTTGAAGCAACATTATCAATCCGATGATCATCGCAGAATCTAGTGAACTTCTGACTGATGAACTGAGGTCCATTGTCATGAATGATTCTTCGGGGTACACCAAATCTATAGATGACGTGGTGTTTAACGAAGTTGATGACACTGCTAGTCTTAACCTCAGTCAGTGGTATAGCTTCAGCCCACTTGGAGAAATAGTCCGTTATCGCCAATATGAACCGATGTCCTCTAGAAGAAGGAGGATTAATGGGCCCTATGATATCCATACCCCAAGCTTCAAAAGGCCAAGAAGCAGCCGTCGGGTGTAAAAATTCTGATGGTTGATGAATGAAGTCTGCATGGATTTGACAGGCTCGACATTTCCTTGCATACTCAATGGCATCCGATACCATAGAGGGCCAGTAGTAACCCATGCGTCTAATGCGGTCCTGTAGCTTAGGACCAGGCTGATGTGCTCCACATACACCGTCATGAGCTTCACGCAGTACTTGCTTAGCTTCATCACCAGCGAGACAGCGTAAAAGAAGACCGTCATAAGTTCGCCGATAGAGAGTTTTAGTAGTTTGATTATAATAGAATCGGAGAGATCATCGACGAACGCTTGTAGCCTCCTTAGGATCTTCGGGAAGTATGTCATGTACCACGAAGTCGATAAAAGGAGTTCTCCAGTCATCATCGATAACATTAACTTCAGCAAAATTACTGAATTCAATATTACGATTATTTTTAATACAGAACAGTTCACGGTTGGAGATAACTACCACTTGCTGTCTTTTAATAGGGATAGCTAAGACAGCTGCAAGATTGGCTAAAGCGTCTGCTTCAGTATTGCAAGCCCGCCGCACATAGTCAATGAAGAAAGCTTTGAATGATATAGCTAAGTTGATTGCCGCCTCATGATAAGGTACTAGGTCTTGATGACGGACTTCATAGGTTCCTCTAACCTGATTAACAACCAGTTTAGAATCACCGTATACTTCAAGATATTCAACGTTCAGTTGTTTAGCTAACTGAAGGCCAATAAGTAGAGCATTATACTCTGCTACATTGTTAGAACAAGGTTCATCTAAAGAGTAGGCTCTTTGGATAGTTGATCCGTCTGGAGAAACGAGGACCACTCCAACACCTGCCACAACAGCACCATTTGGTCCAATCCTTGATGCACCATCAAAGAATAAACGCCAGGTTGGAAATTCTTCGGAGATCATGTTGACTTCCAATGTTTCGTCTGGAATTTCGTCATAGAGCTTAGATGTCTCAGGTACAGGATGAGCCGCTAAAAAGTCCGCCAGCACTTGACCTTTGACAGACTTTTGTGGAACATACACCATGTCATATTGAGCTAGCAGGATTGCCCATGTAGCCAACCGAGAATTAAGTGTACTTGGTTTCTTCATAAGTACCCGGAGAGGGTTAACTCGAGATATAACATGAATAGTTTGACCAATGATATAATGCCTCGTCTTTTGTACAGCAAACATGAGAGCCAAGCATTCTTTTTCAACTGGACTATAACGGTGTTCAGCACCAATCATAGTACGGCTAAGATAATAAATGGCCTGTTCGTGACCTTCTTTGTTCTTTTGGGCAAGTAAAGCACCCAATGAATGATCCATAGCACGGACATACATTAAGAACGGAATACCAGAAATAGGTGGTACCAAGACTGGTGGGTTCATGAGATATCGCTTGATATCATCGAATGCTTGTTGACATTCTTCAGTCCAAACGAAAGATACACCTTTCTTCATTAGTTGAGTGAATGGTCTGCAACGTCCAGACAAGTTCGAAATGAATCGCCTGATGTATGCAAGTCGACCTTGGAATCCTCGTAGCTCTTTTAAGTTGCGTGGAGGACGCATCTCTTGAATGGCTTTGATCTTCTCGGGATCTACGTGTATACCCTTAGAGGTAATGACGAAGCCGAGAAATTTGCCACTAGAGACACCCAAGAACGACTTGGTGGGATTCATTTTGAGTTGATGTTGGCGCATGAGATTGAAGATAGTTCTCAGGTCTTGGAGGTGATCTTCCTTTAGACGACTTTTGACAGCAATATCGTCAACATAGCATTCAACAGTTTTGCGAAGATGATCTTTAAAAATAGTACTCATAGCACGTTGGTAAGTTGCACCAGCATTCTTAAGACCAAATGGCATCACCGTATAGCAATAAACACCACGAGGAGTGCGGAAAGAAGTATGCTTTTCATCTTCAGGATGCATCTTGATTTGATTGTATCCAGAGAATCCATCCATAAAAGATATTCGTTCGAACCCACAAGTATTGTCGATCATGACGTCCGTAATAGGAAGAGGAAATTCATCTTTTGGACATGCTTCATTAAGATCCCGGAAGTCAATACAGACTCGAACTTTGCCAGTTTTCTTCAGAACTGGGACGACATTGGCTACCCAATCAGGATGTTGTTCTTCTCGAATGAAGCCACAAGCAATGAGCTTTTTGACTTCATCATCGATCGCGTCCATCATTTCTGGTTTGAAGCGTCGCTGTTGTTGCTTAACAGGTTTTGCATTAGGCAAAATGTTCAATTTATGTGTAGCAATCTTGGGATCTAAACCCGGCATGTCTTCATAACTCCAAGCAAAGACATCAATATATTCTTTAATAAGAAGAATCAACTCTTCCTTGTCTGTTTCTGGAAGATTTTTGCTGATAAAGATTGGACGAGGCGAGCTACTTTCTCCTACATCAACTTGAACTAATTAATCTTTAGTAGGTGGTTCACGTTGTTCAAAGCGAAGTACCCACTGATTGTCCATATGCTGAGCCCAAGGATCTGTTTCAGGATTTTCTTCCACATTCTCGTCATAGTCTTCTGGAAGTTCAACGGAGACCATGTTAGATGATACGACCAACCTATGGACTTCACCAATGCTAGTATCAGAATCCCAAGATCTGGAATCAGATGAGTTAGAGCGTTCTTCACTGTCGGAGTCGGAGACTGCTGGGGATAACAATGGAGGAGAAGCATATCCGAGACCTCTCTTAGTCCTGCTATAATACATGTCTGACTTTCCTTTCGGAACAGTTGTACGAATAGGAGTTCGTCTACCCTTACCGTAATTGAAGCCACTTTTGAAATCATAACCCATTTTCCGAATGATGTCTTTTGATTGTTGACTATAACGATGGAGTTGGATACGCCCCGTGTCGTTAAGTTTACTGTCATCCGTATAACTGAATTTTTGTTCTGGTCCTTTAATAAAAATTATTGGACTTTCGCCTCTCTTTCGAGAAGAGACAACAAAGTATGAATCATCTGAGTGTTCGAGTAAGACCTCTGTATGAAGAGATTGCACAACTCCCATTGTAATTGATTGGAAGCTATCTAACATATCTAAATAGTATTTAGTATGATAAATAACATCAGTATACTGGAAAGTAGGTGCTTTTTCATTGATTTGTACATCAGTATTTACAACAGGACCTTTGGCCTTAGCTGGCTTAGTCAGATTAATTACAAGAGGGGGAGAAGAAGAACGTGGAGGCGGTTTGTCACGACGGAGGTCGATAACAAGTGGCTCAGAGGAAGTGAGCTCCTTTTTTTCTTTGTTGCGAATGAGATCAACAACAATTGGCTCAGAAGAAGTGAGCTGCTTTTTGTCCTTGTTACGACGTAAATCGATAACAAGTGGCTCAGAAGAGGTGAGCTCCCTTTGATCTTGATCAGCATCAATTGACTTCTTTTGGGCTGATAAGTGAATAGCCAGTGGCTTGGAAGATTGAGGATGAGAAACTCGCCCTTTGACGGGTATGATTAGAGTGTCTTTAGGCGTCGCTTCTTGTTCTTCTTCAGTGTCTAATGCTAACACGATTTTCATGAATTCATCCTTATACATCCGAGCGTCGTTGCAGTATGCTTCAACACCCTTGAAGGGATAAAGATCCGCAACCTCCTTACGAACTACGCCTTTGTCATCAACATATTTGAAACATTGATGAAGGGTTGATGGAACAACATTGTGCTCGTGTAAGAATGGTCTCCCCAATAGAGCGTTGTAAGAACAACCAAAATTGTCAATAATGTAGAATGTAACTTTTGTGCGAAGATTGCCAATTTGAAGTTTTAGGCGAATCTTGCCCAAAGGTTCACTCTTTCCTTGATTAAATCTAAGGATGGTAGTGATTGTAGTGGAGAGACTATGCACAGGAATTTTCAAAGCATCGAGCATTGTCTTCGGCATGATACTAAGAGCAGACCCTGGATCTATCAGAATACGATCGACTTTCATCGAATCGACATATCCTGTATAGTAAAGAGGACGGTCATGCCTGTTGTCTTCCATCAGCATGTCATCTTGCGTAAAAGTTATGTTCGGAATGAATTCCTGAACACTATTACAAGAGACTGATTCTGCTTCGGGCTTTTTGAGAAAGGTTAGACAAGCTTCTGCTTGCATAAGAGCTTCGCTGAGGGTTTCTCGAGTCTCTTTGGAAAGACGCAAGAGTTCAAAGATAGACAACTTTGCTGGGGTATTGGCTAGTTGAGCCAATATATCGAAGTTGTAAGGCTTCTCGAGTCCTGTAGGAGACGATTTCTTCAAAGGTTTGTCAAAGCGGATTTGTTGTTTGCCTTTATCAGCAGTCACTGGCTTAGGAGGAATAGGAATCACAACTGGTGAAGGTGCAGCAGGATTCTCTTCAGTTAGAGCAGGTTGTGCTGAGGTAGGTTCAGAAGAAGAAGCAAGATTCTTTTGAGTTTCAGGGTAATCCTTCAAATAGGGCTTTCCTGATCTGGTGCCTAATAGAATTTCTTCGTCAATAATGGGATCAAAAGATACCATGTTGCAACTCTTCGTCTTGCCTTTGGAGCGACTTTTCTTCTTGGAAGAAGAAGAATCCTCGAACTCTGAAGTAAGATCGGGGTGAATCCACATAACCTCGCCATTGTCTAGAGACAAAGGAACGAGACCTTCATTTGGTGGAGAAGGAATATTTTCAATCTCAATAGTAGTTTTCGGAATAGGAATGACACCATGCTGTATCATCTGCGGGGGAAAGTTACCGAACTGAACTGAAACCATATTGGCAGTGACAGTCTTTTCATCTTGTTGCAGAGTAACAACTCCAGCATTAACAAGCTCTTGAATCTTGCCCTTGAGCACATAACATGCTCTAGTAGGATGTCCAATGAATCGGTGGTAAACACAGTACTTAGGATGATCGGTCTTACCGACTTCATCAGGTTTCTTTGGGTCTGGGAGCTGGATCTTATTGCTTTTGAGTAAACAATCGAAGATACTTGCCGTGTCATTCTCGTCAAAAGAATACTCTACCTTAGGACGAGGTTCCCTCGGTTGTGGTGCAGAAGGAGTGGAAGTGGACGTAGGCTGAGCTACGTTGACAGCCAAAGACTCTTTGCTTTTCAGATTAATGTTCAGAGTCTCTTTGTTCTTGCGGTTGTTTTGGCGATTACCACCGCCTGACGCTTGATGTTCATCCCGATCGGGGTTAGACATTTGTACCCCCAACTGTTTGAATTTATCAGCACTTACTTCAGCTGCTTTGGCATTAACAATGAAGGATGGCCAGTCTTGAAACTGAGTTGAGCCTGTCCATATACTGATAATAGGCAAGAGATTTGCCTTACAAGTATCTATAGTAACAGCAGCAGGAGTCCCTGGAGGCATTTTCAGGGCTTCTCGACGAAAACGTTCAATGAAACTCTCTGCAGTCTCGTTATGTTTCTGTTTGATTTTATTTAGGGCTGACATAGTCATGTCATTGAATCCCTCATAGAATCGTTCTAGAAAGATTTGCTTGAGACCTGAGAAAGAAGTGATACAACCATCGGGCAGACTTCTGTACCAGTCATATGCTACGCCGGCTAAACAACCGACGAACACTCTGGTAAGAAGAGCGTCGTTTGGTTGAAGTTGAACAGTCATTACCTCGAAGTGATTGATGAATTGACTTGGTGAGGTACTACCGTCAAAGAGAGCGATTGTTGGAATCTTGTATTTGGGAGGAAATGGAACTTCTTTCCATTCGACGGGATATGGCTGTTTGATTCCCAACCTTTGCAGGTTGTCTTTCTCTTTGAAAGCTTCAAACTGAGTTCGTAAAAGCTTGACTGCTTCATTAGCATCTTCAGATGAAGAGGAAGGAGCCGTGGTAGGAGGAGGGACAGCATTATAAGCACTACCCCCAGCACCTGATTGACTGGGTGTAGTTTGAACTTGTACTTGCACAGGAGGCATCTGAGGAGGTACTACCCCCAGCCCAGTATTGACAGGCACCGATGAAGCTATGATTTCAGGGTTTATAGCAGCCGGTACAGTTGGTGGGGTAGCATGTTGTGCCATAATGATAGAATGCATACTGGCGACCATTTCAGCCATGGTTTTCAATTTGTCCTCCAGTGCAACAATCTGCTGTTCTTGGTTTACAGAAGTTAAAGCATCTGGATCATCAGTAACAACATATGCCGTCACTTCTCTAGGCACAGTAGACGAAACTGTTTGTTCAGAGCTTTCACTATATGCATCATAATCAGAGAAAGATTCGTCTCCTGACTGAAAAGTAGGAAGATAAGCTGAAGGATCTTGAGGAAGATTCCTTTGACCGATTGTGTCTCGGCTGTGGGAACGAGTATGTTGAAATACTCCTTCAGAGGATTCTTGGAGTAAATCCAAATATCGTTGGCTTGGTCTGCGAGGCTTACCATGTTTGGAGCACTTTCTACCCCCGGTGTCTCGGGAAGCCATATTGACAGAAGTGTACAACACTTCGTCTTCTTCTGACATTGGTTCTGTTTTAGCAAAAGTCAGACGATCGAAGATAGATCGCTTTGTTGTTTGACAACAACATTGGATGATGACTTTATGATTGCAATGATGATCAGATGGTTGATTTGAAGGAGTTGAGACATTATCCCGTTTTTGTCTGAGATGTTCTCGAAGATCAGAAACCATGCCGGGACGGGGAAAAGTTCGAGGAATGTGTTCTTTAACAATATTTGGAACATGGTTTCGATTCTTCAAATGTTTTGTCCCCTGTATATACAAGGAAGGACTCATCTCATTGGCATAGGTATCAGAATTTATGTTCCTGGAGATTTGTCTTTGAGGCTTGACCTTCGGCATTGGCTGTTTACGTTTTGCCGAAATTGTCCTGTTAAGATATGTTCGTAGGTCTGCAAATTCACTCCCAGGGGTTTCTGTTTGAGACACCAACAGTTTTCCTTGTTTGGAACGGGATATTTTGAAAGTTGGGAGGTCTTGGAATTCTGCTACTGGGGTAGGCAGAATACCTTTTTGATCAGTGCAAGTTCCTTTGTTATGAAGGTAAGAAGAATCTTTGTTTGTAGGAGATCTTGTGCTGACGGGTGTTGAAACACGTTCAATTTGATCTGCTTCAGTAAAGACCGAAGAAGACTGAGAAAAGACCAAAGGGCCTTTTCCTTTGTTCTGAGAAGAAGGGATAACTAAAGAGCATTTTCCTCTGTTGTCTTCCAAGTCATGAGACAAGGAAGTTTGAGAAAAGACCAACGGGCCTTTTCCTTTGATCTGAGAAGGAGGAGGAATAGCCAAAGGACTACCCCCAGTAGATTGTGCTAGAACAGCAGGATGTTTAAGAGGAGAATCAGATATTTTCTCTTGATTATGAGAATGAGAGAGTTTAACCAAAGGGCTGTTTCTCTTAGTTTGCGCAGAAGTGATTTGCGCATGAGTGGAGGGTGCATTGGTTCTGGCCACAGAAGTAGGAGTCCTTGCTTTAGAGTGCTTAGGATGCACTTTGGTTGCTGGAATGCTGTTTTGCGCAGGAAAAGCTACTGCCAATTGCGCCAGAGTCATAGGAGTCTTCTGTTTTGACAAGGCAGCATATGAAGTAGCTTGTGCAACTTTTGCAACAGATTGTGCAGCATTGATTGCAACAGGTTGTGCAGCAGTTGCTGAGACAGACTGTGCAGCAGTTGACACAGCAGTTTGCGCAGCAGACTGGCCAGCAGATTGTGCAACAGAGTGTGCAGCACCTTTGGTGGCAAAACTGCCAGATTGTGCAGCAGTCTTGGAGATCCAAACTGAGCGCACTTTGCTCTTGGCAGAAGTGGCTGCAGTACGGGGAATGGTCTTGGAGTTGAGCATTGCCTCGTAGGCTGTCTGGTTGACCTTGACAACCAGGGTCTTCTGCGTCTTCCCGATAGACGCTACGTCACATTGAGTTGCTACTTCCTCGTCGGAGGAGAAAGTTGTCCCCAGCAGAGTCGCCATTTTGTTTGCAAAAACAAAAGTATAGAACTTTATTGATACAAACTGTAATAAAGATTACAAGAATTCTGGGAAAATTACAACTGTAGGAATCCAATCTCGATGACGATTGCTTTATCCCTTGGACGATGTGAACTGTAAAGACGAAGCCTTTGAAGTTGAAAACAACTCTGGAAACTGAAGGCAAAAGCCTCTGAAGTTGAAGACAAAAGTCTCGGAAGAATGCAGCAGCACTTTGGCAAGAACTCCTGGACTCTCTGATTTCTGATTTCTGATCTTGATATCTGATCTCTGATCTCTTGAATGAAGACTTGAAACTCTATTTATAGAGTTCTGGAAATAACTAACTTTCAGTTATTTTGGACTGCGCATGATGATTTGCGCAGCATTGGTTTGCGCAACATTGATTTGCGCAGATAGTTACTGGATCGTGGGCCGATTATCATGGACACATGGCATGATTTGATAGAAATGCGCATGATCGTGCATAAACAGTTGCCACGTAATGAACAATCGATGGCATGAATGCCACGTGTAACTTAACAGTTACGTTTGATAGAGTGCGCAGAGTTGAATTGCGCATACATGGTTTGCGCAAACTCAAACTGCGCAGGATTGGTTTGCGCTGCCAGCTGTCAGCCGCCCTCGAGTACTATGCGGCGCAGGAAACGAACAGACTCCTTGTTATCTGCGCTGTCAGTTGTCAGAAAAGATTTGATTTGATTTAGTAATGATGACTTCTGCCACGTCAGCTTGCGCAATCGGTTGTGTGCGCAAATTAGAATGCGCAATCGGTTGGCTGCGCAATCTGTTGTCTGCGCAATTCAACAAGATGATGTATATTTTGATTTCTTGATTTTGTTGATTGATGCAACTTGATTTTTTAGGACCTACACTAATATGACTTGATTTGACTTAGATTGACTGTAGAGTTGACCAAGTTTGACTTTGACCTAGATTGGCTTAGAATTCATATAGATTGCATTGTAGATTTCATTTACCTTCATATTAGACATGTCATAACTGTATTACTCTATTTTAGGACATTGTGACCCTGGTACAGACATCTGATATTATACTACTCTTCCAGAGTGTCAGGCGAGTACATTCTCTGATAGTTCTTTCATTACTTGTCATTTACTGTATTTCAGTTCTAGTTAGCTATATGTGATTCTCTGTACAAACACGATTGGTATTGCTGGACCCATTACATGCGACACTCATTTATTCATGTCTGGCCTCTATATCTGGAATCACTACTGGCATCACCCTACTGGAATCATTTCTGGAATCATTGGCTGGACTCATACTGGTTGTAGTGTTGGATTATGGATTCATTTGTGGGCGAGGAAATACTTGAGTAGACATGTGAACATACCTAAAATCTGGAACCACCTCCCTTGGAACTATTCTGGAATGCTAGCCATCCCACACTTGGCCGAGTGTGCGATGTGCCTGATTACCCCTAGCCGTTTACATGTTGATCTCAGTATTTTAAAACACACTGTTAGAGTATAGTCTGGACTTACCCTGGAATCATGGATCACTTCTGGACTCATTTTACTGGACTCATCTTGTACTGGAATCATCTAGTATTGGATTATATGGACTGGACTCACACTGGGATTACATTTATACTGTCTGGACTTATACCATGTTATTCTAGTTCAGCTAGTTTACTACAGTCTTCTTTGCCATGTTTTCTTCTCTTGTTAGTTACTTTACTTCCCTTGTACCCTCACTGTTTCTCTACATCATTATCTGTATAAAACTGCCATGCTCATCTGTATAACTGTCTAAAAACTGCTTTATAGTCTTTGTCATTTACTTGGGATTTCTAGATGAGATGTGCTCGTTCCTGTCCTGATTGGACCTGTTGAAAATATTACAGATGATACTCCTGACGACACATGCCCTACTTACCATGGACCTGGCGAGGGATTAGCTACCTTTAGTTCCGACTCTCAGGAGTGATTCAGGAGTTTAGCTAGTAGGCTTACTTAGCTTTCATGTTTTGAGCTTGTTTGTATTAAACTTGAGATATTGAGTTGTATTAGAGTTTGTTTGAGATATTGTTGTTATTATTTTAGTAGTTTAATTTCTGTTGTTGTTAGTTGGTATCTAGATTTCTGTGTTATCTTATCATGCTTAGACTGTGATTGAGTATATCATATCTATTACTTGTCCTCCCTTCGGAGTTGAGATCTTGGCAAGTACATTATATACACTGCATGAGATTAGTTAGCAACCTAGGACAGCGTTCTACCGCCGACACTGCGGCGTAGGCTGGACGTACCTACTTCTCGTGCCCCTACACAGGGTGCGGGTCGTGACACTGGTCAACCCTAGAAGTCAAACTAGGTCAACTATGGTCAAACTTGGTCAAACAAGTCCACACTAGGTCAAACTAGTCTACACTAGTCTAGCAAGTCTATTCTAGGTCTAATAAAGCTGTACAAGCCCAATCTAGGCTCCTTAGTCAAACAGACTCACATACAGGCCATAGGCTATATCATGCCTATAGGCCATCCCAAACACATACACCAAGCCAAATCTATATCTAACCAATATCCTTATATATATATATATAAAAAAAAAAAAAAAATATATATATATATATATATATATATATATATATATATATATATATATATATATATATATATATAATCTAGAACATACACATGTATGTATACTACATATATTTAGTACATACACAAGCTGTATATATATGGGACATGCATATACTATAATATAATCTATGCACCCTTGCAAAAGTCTATATAGACACATTTATATCACACATACCTATTATATATATAGATACACATTACATATATGTATATATATTTCATACATACATACATGTACAATAGGAAGTAGGATATATAGAAGTGAGTGGATAAAACTGTGTGTGTGTGAATGTGAATGTGAGAGTGGGTGAGGGGAACTGTGATAGAAGAGGGAATGTGTGTGAGGGTGTTTTCAAGATTATGAGTGTAGGAGGAAAGTGTGTGTGTGTGATGGGGTGTCTACTTGTGTGTGTTAGATACACTAGTGTGCACAAGTGTATAGAAACATATGACAGAAACTCATGAAGGGCTGAACTTGCATGTGGGCATGTGTGTGTTAGTGTAGGCAATCAAATTTCTCAGGACATCAAAGCAGAATTCAGGTTTTGACATAACTCAGGTTCATAAACAATAATTCTCAGTTTTTCTAAATGTCAAAACAAACTTAGTTTTTAGTCCTTAACAACATGAAAGTTAGTTTTCAGTTAAAAGGGAAGGAACAACACAAAAATCTCAGGTATTTGATATCAAACAAACTCAGATTTTAAGGAAAATGATTTACACTGAAATCTCAGGCAACCCTGAACTCAGATTTTGAGTTCTAGCATTCAACAGTGAAATCTTAGTTATTTGTTATCTTAGAATCCATTTAAAACAGTCCAACATCATTCCTCTTTTCAAGTCCAAAACACCACAACTCAACCCACAATTCGACACACTAGTAGAATTCATATAGGAGGACTATAAGAGGGACTTAAACATGTGACTAGCAACATTTAAATTGATCAAAAGGTCTACCATAAATCACAAGTTAAAACAGGAAGAAAAGAAAACAGTGGGTGAACCTTGTATCAGACTTAAAAAAACAGTCCCAACATTGACAGTTTCTCATGTCAAAAATCGACATCCAACCCCACAATTACAACCCATAAATTAGCATACATGTAGATTATATATAGGTAACCAATAATTAGGATTTATACATGTAATTAACAGCATTAGATTGATCAAAAGGATGATAAAACTTAATGAAAAAAAACTGGAAACTGATAACAGTGTATTTCGGGTTTTTTTGGGAAAAAAGGAATTTAAACATCAAATTAAACTAAAATGCTAACTTAAAGGTTGGTAATGAATATACTATGTGTGTAGGTGTCTCTGGGAGTGTCTCGTGTCCACCACGAGGACACAGCCGTGTCCAAATCGAAATTCACCCAAACTCAGCACAAAACTGGACATACACTGGAAACAGCCTCGTACGGGTGTGCACGCGTGTCGTGCACCCGACACAGGCCAACCCAGGCCTCGTGGTCGTGTCCCCACCTAGGCTAGGTCTAGGTGCATGTGTCTAAGTGTCTGCATCGTGTCCACCGTGTCGCGTGTCCGAGAAAACGAGCCGTATCCGTGGCTAAATTATACTGTACGCAAAACAGGGAAAAATCAGCGCACGATTGATTTCTCTCCAACCAATGCACGAAACCCAACAAAATTTGGGGAGCATGGTGACAGAAGATGCCCCAAGGATCCCACAAAGTTTCGTGTCGAAATAGGCCGTGTCGTGTCCTGTGGAATCCCCGAGTAGCAGGGGATCCGCCAGGCCGCGTGCGGGCATGTCCAAAACGTGTGCACGCGTGTCCAAAACGACACGACACGTGCACGAACCCCCCAGTACACAAGAATCGTGTAAGCGATACCAAGACACAATTTTCCATGCAAAAAGTTTTACAAAAACAGGACGAAATGTCCATTGAGACATTTCGTCGAACACTTAGGGCTGTCACTAATATGTGTCCGATACGGACACGTACAGGACACGAAAATTGGAAAACCCTATACCTACAGAATCAGGACCCCTAGGGCTAGATGAATATGCAATTTAAACCTAGTTTTAATGGGTGGAATAGAGTGTACCTATGGGTGTTCTTCAACACAAAAAGCTCTTCAAAGAGGGAATCTCCACAAGCCACCAAATCAATCAAATCGATTCAAATCTGTGATTGGACTCCACCATCAGCTAAAGAACATTGATTAGATCATAATGGAAGAAATCCCACTCAAAAAGGAGTCCTATTGATTAAACTAGGAAGGAATTAATGAAGGCTTACCTATTTCCTTAAGAAAATGAAGAGCTAATAAAGAAAGAGGCACAAATCCCCATAGAGACATTATATAGGCAAGGGGGGTCTTGGCTGGTCATAATAGTTAGGGTTAGGGTTTTTAGGTTTCATCCTATGGCTAGGATTGAATCTAGGGAAATGGGTGCCTATAACAAAGGGTTCTATCCTAGTTTCTTGAAAATCACTTAACCATAACTAAACTTGACTTAACCCCTTAACCAAACCATCTAATTCTCAAAGTGGCTTACTAAGTTAGTTATGACCCATCTAGGTTAGGTCCAATCTAGGTTAGGCTAACCAAATCACAAGGCAATAATTATATTAGTATTTAAATCACATCATTCAATTAAATTATTAAAAAAATTCCTAATAATATATATTAAATTCAAATAATTCAAAAATGACAAAATACCCTCTAGGCTAAAATGTACTAGTCAAACATCCTAATCACATGGCTAGGCTCTAAGGTTACACTAGTCAAACACCAAAATCATAAGTCATAACTTAAAATAGTTTTAAAATGATTAAAAATTACCAAAAATTATATTATCATTTAAATATCATAATTAAATAAATTAAAATACAAAATTTCAAAACTACCCTTATTTTAGAAACTGGGTGTTATAAGTCTACCCACCTTAGAAAAATTTTGTCATCAAAATTAAAATGGTAGTAGTCTTCTAGGTCAAACACCCCACAATCAAAGTCTCAAACATATCGTCAGATAATCATATGCGTCTGTCCAAAATCATGATACTCAGAATCTTCGTCATGCTAGTGAGCAAGGCTACGATAATCAAAGAGTCCTCGACTAAGGTACATATCTGTAGAATTATGGTATTTAAAATTTTTGCATTGTCGCATGCTTGGCAGCGAAAACCTTAAATTCCTACACCCGAGAAATACATCCAAAATCTGACTATATGTCCTCATAATGCCAGCTATCATGACTACAGAAGACTCTAGATCCCATAACTTAGGCGACCTAGCCCATACGACTTATCTCGAAAGAAAACCAAATCGAAAAGAAATGCCAGATCAAAACTTATCAACAAATAAGGAAGCAGATAAGAACAGATGGAATTGTATTTCAAGATAGATATAATAAGACAAGGTGGGAATGGAATCGAAAAGAACAGAACCTGCAAGCACCTCTTCCACTGCCTGAGCATCCTCGACTGTCATGGCGTAAGCTCGCCCCTGCTGGCCTCCTCCAGCCTGATGCTAATACTGCACAAATCTCTGCTGCTGTGTCGGTAACGGTCCCCGCTGCTGACCTACCGGAGCCTTGGCTCCTCCTCCTGGTGCTGTGCCTATTTCCTGGGAACACTGCCTCAGCTGGTGGTCCGCTGCTCCACATAGTAGGCACCTCCCAGCCTCTTCCTGCACTCACCCCATCCATGCCCCGGCTTCTTACAGTAGGGGCAACTGACTGCCTGCTGTCTGGGTGCCTGATGATGTCTGGGCTGCTGCTGTCCCTGCTGATGGCCGTGACCTTGGAACTGCTGCTGAAACTGATGCTGAACGTGCGGCCTCTTGGCCGGTCCTCCGCTACTGCTGCCTCCCTGGGAGTCTCGCCCCCTCTTGAGCCTAAGCTCAAGATCATCCTCTGCAGCTAAAGAGCCCACCAGGATCTCTTCATAGGTAGCGCTGCGGGCGTTCTTGGTGTAGGACTTGACCTCCTTTACCAAGCCCTTCCGGAACCTCCGGGCCTTCGTCGTCTCTGATAAGTCCTCCATAAATCTGCTCAGGCGGTAGAACTCTCCTGCGTACTCCTCCACGGACTGGCTCCCCTGGACTAGGGCCTCGAACTGGGTCTCGAGGGCTCCCAGTGCTGCGTCTAGAAAGAACTTCTCCTTGAACAGCTTCTTGAATGCTGCCCAAGTCTGTCCTGCTGTGTCGACCCTCGGGTCGGTCTGGTACCATGTACAGGCCAGATCCTGCATCATGCTGGCCGATGCCTCTATCTGGAGCCTCGTCGGGATCTCAGCCAACCTAAAAATCTCCTCCATATGCTCGATCTACTCATCGGCATACATGATCCCCTCTGTCCCTCGGAAGTCTCTCGGGTGCATCTTCTGGAAGTCCTGGATGCCCTTCTCCCGTGGCTGGTACGGCTGCTGGACTGCTGCTGGCTGAGCCACGACTCTCTCCACTACCGTTACTGCCAGCTCAATGCCTCTGCTGAGCTCTGCCGTGTGCCTCTGCTGCTGGGTCTGCTGACCCTCCATGTACTGCCGAAAGAAGGCTAGTAGCTGCACTGAGTCTACTGTCCCTGCAGGTGGCTGCTGCTGCTGAAGAAGTACATCTAGAATCACCGGACTTGGCTCATGCCTCACTGCTGGTGGGGCTCCTCCAAAAGCTGCCGAAATGCCTACCCCAGCTGGCATGACTGGGCTGCGGTACCAAGGGCTGGCTGCTGAGTATGTGAGGTGGCAGACCTCTCATCGGCGTCCCCCTGGCCCTGGCGATGCGATCACGTCTCAACCATCCTGGAGACACAGATCAAAAGGAAACAATTGTTGAGAATGAGTCGAAATATCAAATGAGGACAGTTTAAATTCAAGGAAGATAATAAGCGGGAAAATGTAGATATACGGAATCTGAATAAGAGTTTTTTCCTATTTGTGATTGAGTACCTTCAAAAATATTCTAATCCTACTGCAGGCTGTAGTGATACTCTAGTTCGAATACCACTACACAAACTCGACCTGCATGGGCCACCACTAAAAACGTGTCACGACCCGCACCCACTGTGAGGGTACGAGAACGTAACAACGCCCAGCCTACGTCGCAGTGTCGGCGGTAGAACGCTGTCCTAGGTCAATCATCTAACAATATAAAGGTACCTGTACAGTATATACGCTCCGAATGGAGGTGACATAACAGAACAGTCTCAATCACATCTAAGGCAGATACAGAATAGTAAAGGTAGATAGAGAGATCAAAGCACAATGTAATACAATTAAGAGGGAGAAAAACTAAGTGTCTAAGATAACAACGCAAGAACATCCAGCTCAATACAAGTCTCTAATATATACAACATCTCAGAAGAACAACTGAAAGTCAAATAACAATGCTGAAAGAAAAGCTAAAGCCTAGGTATCTAGCCTAGACTATGGGAGTAGCATCCTGTACTGCAGCTGGGTCCTCCAGAGGAACCAGGTCGCAGGTGTCGTCTAATCCTGCTCCGTAATAGGTGGTACATAGGGCTTCCTCCTCATCCTCTGTAACATTTTCAACAAGTCCAGTCAGGACAGGAGCGAGTACAGTACATCTCAACAGATCATAGCAGGTTAGAAAATATAATCATGCAGTAAAGTAAGATACATTAACTGAAGAAATACAGTATGTAAATAGAGAGAGAACTGTAATAGAAATATCTACTATGCATAGAGAACTAATAGTGACTAGTGAGTCAGAGTAAAATATAAACATGTGAATGGCATAGGAGATTCATGACTACAGCTAAGAGAGTGATTCATGAGTACAGCTACTTGGATAATATTCACATATCTATTTCCACTCCTCCATCCCCAATCAATACACAAGGATCTGTTCAAGTTACGTTAAGATTCGTGAAACTTCACATGGCTCATAAAATGAGTGATACGTGAAGGTGATTCATGATGGCTCTGTGAACATGAGAGTACATGTGTCACAAGCGATTCGTGAATCAGAGGAAGCATAGAGATACGTGATGATTCGTGAAACGCACAAAACATGCAGTATCCGATGCTCCCGAGGGGGATAACATCTCATGAAAAGATCCATATAGTACCAATTCGTGTGACCAACGTGACAGTATCAAGTAAAGTAATTTAAAGCAGGAAAATAATTCTAACAGGATATGAAATGATCAGAGAATGTACTCGCCTGCTATCTGAATGTCCAAGATGAATATATTGTCCGAGGAGTGGTGTCTGGCTCCTAATCAGAACAGCACAAGTCACAACAAGTCTAAAATGATAAAATAAAGCTCTACTATGCATTCTACATGAATCTAGGTCAAACTAGGCCAAAGTCAACTCTTGGTCAACTCTGGTCAACCATAGAAGTCAAACTAGGTCAACTATGGTCAAACTAGGTCAAACAAGGTCAAACAAGTCCACACTAGGTCAAACTAGTCTACACTAGTCTAGCAAGTCTATTCTAGGTCTAATGAAGCTGTACAAGCCCAATCTAGGCTCCTTAGTCAAACAGACTCACAAACAGGCCATAGGCTATATCATGCCTATAGGCCATCCCAAACACATACACCAAGCCAAATCTATATCTATCCAATATCCTTATATATATATATATATATATATATATATATATATATATATATATATATATATATATATATATATATAGAAAAATATATATATATATATATTTTATATATATATATATATATATATATATAGAACATACACATGTATGTATACTACATATATTTAGTACATACACAAGCTGTATATATATGGGACATGCATATACTATAATATAATCTATGCATCCTTGCAAAAGTCTATAGACACATTTATATCACACATAACTATTATATATATATATATATATATATATATATATATATATATATATATATATATATATATATATATATATATATATATATACACATTACATATATGTATATATATTTCATACATACATACATGTACAATAGGAAGTAGGATATATAGAAGTGAGTGGATAAAACTGTGTGTGTGTGTGAATGTGAATGTGAGAGTGGGTGAGGGGAACTGTGATGGAAGAGGGAATGTGTGTGAGGGTGTTTTCAGGATTATGAGTGTAGGAGGAAAGTGTGTGTGTGTGTGATGGGGTGTCTACATGTGTGTGTTAGATACACTAGTGTGCACAAGTGTATAGAAACATATGACAGGAACTCATGAAGGGCTTAACTTGCATGTGGGCATGTGTGTGTTAGTGTAGGCAATCAAATTTCTCAGGACATCAAAACAGAATTCAGGTTTTGACATAACTCAGGTTCATAAACAATAATTCTCAGTTTTTCTAAATATCAAAACAAACTTAGTTTTTAGTCCTTAACAACATGAAAGTTAATTTTCAGTTAAAAGGGAAGGAACAACACAGAAATCTCAGGTATTTGATATCAAACAAACACAGATTTTAAGGAAAATGATTTACACTGAAATCTCAGGCAACCCTGAACTCAGATTTTGAGTTCTAGCATTCAACAGTGAAATCTCAGTTATTTGTTATCTTAGAATCCATTTAAAACAATCCAACATCATTCCTCTTTTCAAGTCCAAAACACCACAACTCAACCCACAATTCGACACACTAGTAGAATTGATATAGGAGGACTATAAGAGGGACTTAAACATGTGACTAGCAACATTTAAATTGATCAAAAGGTCTGCCATAAATCATATTTTAAAACTGGAAGCACTATGTAATAGGCTCGTGCCAAGTCAGACATGGTCGGGAACATAGATGGCTAGTCTGAGTCGGCAACGAGTTTGATATACAAAAACCATGGCATCAATAAAATCGATTTGGACGAGTGATATGAGTACCGTTCCAACTAATGGATCGACTACTGTTGGAATAAGTCCTAGATGCGGTAGGCGGCATCTTGCCGAAGGAACTCTAAAGAGAGCGACGCAACCCGTCTGCCGTTGGTTTTATTGGTTTTCTTGGCTTTCTGAACGAATTGTTGCGTGGATTTGATAGTGTGCTTTCGCGTCGATTTCTGAATGCGTCTTTGGAAATTTCGAAGGAAGGATTGAAGGAAGGGTTCTAATTCGATGCTCATGCCATTGCAGGAGTTCGTGTAACTGACGCTTAACCGTCGTGAAGCGTTCTCCTACTCTCGGCACAATCTTCTTAGGTGGGTGGTTCTTCGGCCCCTTCTTTTCTACTCCTTCCCGCCAACTAAATTCTTAAAGTTCAACGTTCAAATTGATGATGCTAATGGGATGTACGCTTGCCACTAAGATCAAGAGCTCGGGATAATATATCAACCTAGAAAAGTTAACCCTGAATCGATAAGTTCACACTAAGTAGAGAAAAGATAAAGTTCTAAGAAAGAGATAGAATATATTTCATGCCATGCAAAACACAACTATGAAAACCTTGGTGGCGGTACATCATGTCTCGGAGAATTTGGTGCCTACGGGATACTAAATCAGAACGTACGGTTTCGGAGGAAAGGACCATTGCGCGAGTAGGAATGATTATGTGATTTGATAATGGTTACGCTATGCAATTTACTTCATACATATTAAGTTGTTCATACATTCGCATGGTCAAGGACGACTTGTGCACAAGGTGAGCTTTCCTCGAGACGGTACCCGGGGCCCTGGGACCGAATCGGCCTAGGAGGAAATTATGGAAATCGTGCTACGGTACGAGGCATTGCGAGACCTCCAGTTAGGCTCGCTACCTGGACTGGAGGGCACATCGCAAGGCTACGTAACGTCCTTCCTGGTGTCGATATCACCAATGACCGCATATAGGATAGACTGCATGCTCACCTATTGTCTTGTGCAGGTGGTAAGTATCATGTATATTTTGTACAGGAAAGGAGCACGGCCGTGGTAAGAATGCCTTTAAATTGGTTATGTTGTTATCGTTTAAAATGTGCCTTCGATATGAACTGCAACTCATATAGTTCTAAATAGAAAGATCACTTCGTATGCCTGAATCCTTAATAAGCAGTGTCGGTTTAGACGAGTGGGTTCGTCCCATCCACTAGCAAGTGTGTTAACCCCCAACTCCCCAGATAACGAACGTGCTGCGGGAGCTTGAGACTAAGCTGGAGCTGAAGAACGGGAGGCGGCACGAAGCTCTCCTATTTTGAAGTATTTTGATGCCCAATTCAGACCGAAGGTTTTTGTTCAAATGTATAAAGGGGCATGAATGTATGGAACGCCGAGGATTATTTCAAGGCGAGCTTGTCGATAGTTCTCTTTTGTGTTTCAAAGATGTAGCCGTAATGACATATGTAATGTAAAAATGACCTTGCACATATTTTGCAAGTTTATGAATGAAAAGCTAAGTTTCTTCCTATGCTATGTTTTCAACCCTCTGTACTGTTTAATTTCAACACGTCGAGTCAAAAAGGATTTTCGATTGCACATTCTTGCCTTGTGCAAGTCCTTTAAAGACTTGCACGGCATCACGTCCCGACCCGTGGGGATCGATTTATATCGAGTCAAGGCGATGGCGACCGATTCGTCGAGTCGGGGCGTGACAAGTTGGTATCAGAGCACGGTTCACACCTCAGACCTTTCAAAATACTTTCTTTAGATGATGCCATTGCGATTTTTCAAAAACTATGCTTTTCGACCCATACGGCCTGAAATAATCGTTCCATACATATAAGCTCGTAGATATTTTGAGAATACTAACGGGTTTGCTCAATTTTGTAGGAATGACTGAAAGGCTGGGTGTCCCCATATTGATTAGCACGGATAGCACCGAAGGCGCGACGCCTAGCGAATCTGCCATGGAGCGACTACTACGCCTCATGGAACTCCAACAATGCCAGTCAGAGACGCAGTAATGACAGCTGCAGGAACAGATCCAGGCCCAAGTCAGCGCCCAACAAAAGCAAATGGAGGCCCTGACCCGGATCGTAAGCACCATAGCGACGCAACAGAACTCGACGACCGTCATGTCCGAGGAAGAAGTGCAACCCGTAAAAACAAAACATATGTCTTTCTCCTCCCTGTTCAAGATGACCAAGTTCAAGAAAATGAACCCGCCTGAATTCAACGGTCGAGCAGAGCCGGACGAAGTCATAGGGTGGCTAGTGAAGATTGAGAGTCTGTTCACTCTCCTCAACATCAAGGGGTCCAAGAAAGTCGGGTGCGCAGCGTTGCAGCTCAACTTGAGGGCCTACGACTGGTGGGAGGCGAAGAAACATGAACTCCAAGAGTCCAACCCCAACGCCAAGATCTCGTGGAAGACGTTCAAATGGGCCTTCCTCGAGCAATACATCCTTCGTGCCCTTCGTCGACAGAAGGAAGAGGAATTCATGTCCTTAAAGCAAGGAAACTTGTCCGTTGAAGACTACGATGCGAAGTTCGCGAAGCTTGCGAAGTTTGTCGGGGCCTTTCTGCCAAACACGGAGGCATGGTGCGAGCGCTTCCAGCAAGGCCTGAATAAAGATTTGCGTCGAGACGTCATGAACCAGAGATACCAGACGTACATGGAATCATATAACGCCGTTCTTGAGAGTGAGCGGATCTTCGGTCGAGCATCACAGAAGGGCAGATCAAGCATCCGTAACAACTTCAACAAGCGTCCTAACGACGTGGGAGGATCTGGTGCGCCAAAGCGCCAGAACACGTCCGAGTATCGGAGGCCTCACCCAGGCGTACGGTGCCATCGCTGTGGCAAGATGGGACATCTGGCGGTCGATTGCCGAGGGGGATGCTTCAAGTGTGGCCAGCTAGGTCACAAGGCAGTAGATTGTCGCATGGGGAGGGCGAACCAACATCCACCAAGGGACGTCCAGAACAAGAACATGGCGCCTCCCGTCCATGGCGCAAACGCGATACCCGTGAACCCACAAAATCGCCAAGGGGCGCAAGGCCGAGTCTACGCAATGACTCGAGACAAAGCTTACGCGTCCGACACTGTCGTGACAGGTATACTACTCTATAAAAATATGTCTGCTAGAGTATTGTTCGATTCGGGTGCTACGCATAGTTTCATATCTGTCGACTTTGTAAAAGAAAATGAATTACCGATGTAACCTTTAGATATAAATCTTAGCGTTAGTACTCCATCGGGAGTAGATATGTATGCCATTCAAATTTGTAGGGATGGTTACATATGCATCGGAGGGAGAAATCTATCCTTGGAAGTTATCGTCCTCGACGTCAAGGAGTACGATATAATCCTCGGCATGGATTGGTTGGGTGCATGCCACGCAACGATCGAGTGCACAGAGAAGAGAGTTGTGTTCCACCTTCCGGGTGAAACCGAGTTCTCCTATTCGTACGGAGCAGCATCAAAGTCGGCAATGATGATATCGGCAATTTTGGCAAGGCGTATGTTGTATTCCGGGTGCAGCAGATACCTAGCATCAGTTCGAGACACAAAAACAGAGATTGCAAGCACGGCCCAGACTGAAGTCATAGCAGAATTTTCTGATGTGTTCCCAGACGAGTTGCCAGGGATGCCGCCGGACCGAGAAATTGAATTCAGCATCGACATCTTTCCGGACACCCGACCGATATCCAAAGTACCTTATCGAATAGCACCGGCAGAGCTGAAGGAACTGAAAGCACAACTACAAGAGTTACTAGATCACGGATATATTCGCCTTAGTGTCTCCCCGTGGGGTACCCCAGTGTTGTTTGTGAGGAAGAAGGATGGATCGATGCGGCTGTGCATCGATTATCGGGAACTCAACAAAGTTATAGTACGAAACAAGTACCCGTTACCGGGGATAGACGATTTGTTTGACCAGCTGCAAGGGGCGACGGTGTTTTCCAAGATTGATCTTCGCTCAGGCTACCATTAATTAAAGATCAAGTCCGAGGATGTGCCGAAGTCCGCCTTCCGAACTCGATATGGTCACTACGAATTTTTGGTTATGCCCTTCGGCTTGACCAACGCTCCTGCCGCGTTCATGGATCTAATGAACCGGGTGTTTCGGCCGTTGATAGACAAATTTGTCGTTGTATTCATCGATGACATTCTCATATATTCGAAGAGCAAGGACGAGCACGTGGAACACTTGAAGACGGTGCTACAGACTCTGCATGAGCACCAACTCTATGCCAAGCTAAGCAAGTGCGAGTTTTAGATGAGCAGCGTGACGTTCCTTGGGCACGTTGTCTCAGCTGAAGGTGTCACGGTGGACCCAAAGAAGATTGAAGCAATAGTCGAATGGAAGCGACCTACCTCAGCAGGCGACATCCGAAGTTTCCTCGGCTTGGCAGGCTACTACCGTAGATTTGTGAAAGATTTTACCAAAATTGCATCGCCTCTGACTCGCCTCACCCAGAAGGGAATCGCATTCGAGTGGAACAACGCCTGCGAATCGAGCTTCCAAGAGTTGAAGAAACGGCTCATCTCAGCGCCGATCCTTGCACTTCCGGAAGGGCCAGAAGGATTTCAGATATTCAGCGATGCATCGCGGACGGGTTTGGGATGCGTGCTTATGTAAAGGGATAAGGTGATTTCGTTTGCTTTGAGATAATTGAAGCAACACGAGAAGAATTATCCTACGCACGATCTTGAGTTAGTGGCCATTGTATTCGCGTTGAAGATATGGCGGCACTATCTTTATGGTGTAGCCTGCCGCATCTATACGGACCACAAGAGCCTCAAATACATCTTCACTCAACGGGACCTGAACTTACGGCAGCGGCGTTGGCTCGAACTCATCAAAGACTACGATCTGACTATCGAGTACACGCCAGGTAAGGGGAACGTTGTGGCAGACGTGCTGAGTAGAATGTTTGCAGGGTGCTTGTCTATCAACCGTAACATACAGCGAGACTTGGCGGAGATGGGTATCGAACTCCGAATCCGTTATCGTGGAGTACGATTGGCCCAATTACACCTTGAGTCGAGCTTGCACAACAAAATAAAGACCGCACAGGAGGACGACCCATTCCTGAAGAAGATGCACGAGCTGATTTCGACGGGAAAGGCGACCGACTTTGTGGTGGACGAGGGCGGAATGGCATGGATGAAGGGGAGGAGATGCGTGCCGGACCATGCTGAACTTAGAAAGGAGATTCTGACGGAGGCCCATTATGCGAAGTACTCATTGCAACCCGGGAGTACCAAAATGTATAAGGACCTGCGCACGACCTTTTGGTGGCACGACATGAAGAAAGACGTGGCGACATTTGTGTCACAGTGTATGGCCTATCAACGGGTGAAGGCCGAGCATCAAAGACCAGGCGGGGAGCTACAGAACCTCGATATTCCAGTATGGAAGTAGAACAACATCTCTATGGATTTCATCATGGGCCTTCCGAAGACGTCGCGGAGGAATAATGCGATTTGGGTCCTTGTCGATCGTTTGACCAAATTCGCTCATTTTATCGCTATTAAAGCATCATGGAGCGTCGATCGATTAGCTCAGGTTTATCTCGACGAGATCGTCAGACTGCACGGGATACCAGCCACGATCATTTCGGACAAAGACGGGCGATTCTTATCACATTTCTGGACGAGTCTACAGGCGACGCTGGGCACTAAGTTGAACCTTAGCTCCGCGTACTACCCGCAAACCGATGGCCAGACAGAAAGAGTGAATCAAATCCTGGAGGATATGCTACGTCTGTGCGCGATAGATTTGAAGACTAGCTGGGACACGCACTTGCCGCTCGCGGAGTTCGCATACAACAACAGTTACCAATCGAGCATCCAAATGGCTCCCTACGAGGCGCTTTACGGGAGGAAGTGCCGATCTCTGATTTGCTGGGACGAAGTCGGAGAGCGACAGGTGCTCGGGCCAGAACTAGTCGAACAAGCCGTTGAGAAGGTCCGCATGATTCGAGATAGGCTTCGCATTGCTCAGAGTCGACAAAAGAGTTATGCAGATACTCGTCAACGATCGTTAGAGTTCTTGGTTGGGGACCATGTGTTTCTGAAGGTGACGCCGATGCGGGGCGTCATGCGATTCGGGGTAAAACGCAAGCTGAGTCCGAGATTCGTAGGGCCCTTCGAGATCCTCGAAAGAGTGGCGACCGTTGCTTACCGGATCGTGCTACCTCCTGCCCTGGCCGAAGTACACAACGTCTTCCATGTCTCCCAACTTCGGAAGTACGTGCATGACCCAAGTCATGTGGTTAGTTTTGATCAGTTGGAGCTACGCGCCGATCTATCATACTCGGAGGAGCCCGTGCGAATTTTGGACCGTAAAGAAAAGATCCTGTGGAGCTGATCGATGTCCTTGGTTCATGTACTCTGGCGCAACCATTCCGTCGAGGAGTCGACGTGGGAGCTAGAGGCGGAGATGAGGGAAAGTACCCTTCACTTTTCGCCGACGAAGGTCAGACCCTTGTTCTTAAGTTTCGGGACGAAATTTTTTCTTAGTGGTATATTATGTAGTGCCCCGCTCCTGTTGGGGCGAAGCACTATGTAATAGGCTCGTGCCAAGTCAGACATGGTCGGGAACATAGATGGCTAGTCTGAATCGGCGACGAGTTTGATATACAAAAGCCATGGCATCAATAAAATCGATTTGGACGAGTGATATGAGTACCGTTTCAACTAATGGATCGACTACTGTTGGAATAAGTCCTAGATGCGGTAGGCAGCGTCTTGGCGAAGGAACTCTAAAGAGAGCGATGCAACCCGTCTGCCGTTGGTTTTATTGGTTTTCTTGGCTTTCTCAACGAATTGTTGCGTGGATTTGATAGTGTGCTTTCGCGTCGATTTCTGAATGCGTCTTTGGGAATTTCGAAGGAAGGATTGAAGGAAGGGTTCTAATTCGATGCTCGTGCCATTGCAGGAGTTCGTGTAACTGACGCTTGACCGTCGTGAAGCGTTCTCCTACTCTCGGTACAATCTCCTTAGGTGGGTGGTTCTTTGGCCCCTTCTTTTCTACTCCTTCCCGCCAACTAAATTCTTAAAGTTCAACGTTCAAATCGATGATGCTAACGGGATGTATGCTTGCCACTAAGATCAAGAGCTCGGGATAATATATCAACCTAGAAAAGTTAACCCTGAATCGATAAGTTCACACTAAGTAGAGAAAAGATAAAGTTCTAAGAAAGACATAGAATATATTTCATGCCATGCAAAACACAACTATGAAAACCTTGGTGGCGGTACATCATGCCTCGGAGAATTTGGTGCCTACGGGATACTAAATTAGAACGTACGGTTTCGGGGGAAAGGACCCTTGCGCGAGTAGGAATGATTATGTGATTTGATAATGGTTACGCTATGCAATTTACTTCATACATATTAAGTTGTTCATACATTCGCATGGTTAAGGACGACTTGTGCACAAGGTGAGCTTTCCTCGAGACGGTACCCGGGGCCCTGGGACCGAATCGGCCTAGGAGGAAATTATGGAAATCGCGCTGCGGTGTGAGGCATTACGAGACCTCCAGTTAGGCTCACTACCTGGACTGGAGGGCGCGTCGTAAGGCTACGTAATCGTCCTTCATGGTGTCAATATCACCAATGATCGCATATAGGATAGACTGCATGCTCACCTATTGTCTTGTGCAGGTGGTAAGTATCATGTATATTTTGTGCAAGAAAGGAGCACGACCGTGGTAAGAATGCCTTTAAATTGGTTATGTTGTTATCGTTTAAAATGTGCCTTCGATATGAACTGCAACTCATATAGTTCTAAATAGAAAGATTACTTCGTATGCCTGAATCCTTAATAAGCAGTGTCGGTTTAGACGAGTGGGTTCGTCCCATCCACTAGCAAGTGTGCTAACCCCCAACTCCCTAGGTAACGAACGTGCTGCGGGAGCTCGAGACTAAGCTGGAGCTGAAGAACGGGAGGCGACACGAAGCTCTCCTATTTTGAAGTATTTTGATGCCCAATTCAGACCGAAGGCTTTTGTTCAAATGTATAAAGGGGCATGAATGTATGGAACGCCGAGGATTATTTCAAGGCGAGCTTGTCGATAGTTTTCTTTTGTGTTTCAAAGATGTAGCCACAACGGCATATGTAATGTAAAAATGACCTTGCACATATTTTGCAAGTTTATGAATGAAAAGCTAAGTTTCTTCCTATGCTATGTTTTCAACTCTCTGCACTGTTTAATTTCAACGCGTCGAGTCAAAAAGGATTTTCGATTGCACATCCTTACCTTGTGCAAGTCCTTTAAAGACTTGCACGGCATCACGTCCCGACCCGTGGGAATCGATTTATATCGAGTCAAGGCGATGGCGACCGATTCGGCGAGTCGGGGAGTGACAACAATTACAACCCATAAATTAGCATACATGTAGATTATATATAGGTAACCAATAATAGGGATTTATACATGTAACTAACAGCATTAGATTGATCAAAAGGATGATAAAACTTAATGAAAAAAAACTGGAAACTGATAATAGTGTATTTCGGGTTTTTTTTTGGGGAAAAAGGAATTTAAACATCAAATTAAACTACAATGCTAACTTAATGGTTGGTAATGAATATGATATGTGTGTAGGTGTCTCTGGGAGTGTCTCGTGTCCCCCACGAGGACACAGCCGTGTCCAAAACGAAATTCACTAAAACTCAGCACAAAACTGGACACACACTGGAAACAGCCTCGTGCGGGTGTGCACGCGTGTCGTGCACCCGACACAGGCCAAACCAGGCCTCGTGGTCGTGTCCCCACCTAGGCTAGGTCTAGGTGCACGTGTCTAAGTGTCTGCATCGTGTCCACCGTATCGCGTGTCCGAGAAAACGAGCCATATCAGTGGTTAAGTTACACTGTGCGCAGAACAGGGAAAAATAAGTGCACGACTGATTTCTCTCCAACCAATGCACGAAACCCAACAAAATTTGGGGAGCATGGTGACAGAAGATGCCCCAAGGATCCCACAAAGTTTCGTGTCGAAATAAGCCGTGTCGTGTCCTGTGGAACCCCCGAGTAGCAGGGGATCCGCCAGACCGCGCGCGAGCGTGTCCAAAACGTGTGCACGCGTGTCCAAAATGACACGACACGTGCACGAACCCATCCCAGTACATAAGAATCGTGTAAGCGACACCAAGACACAATTTTCCATTCAAAAAGTTTTACAAAAACAGGACAAAATGTCCATTGAGACATTTCGTCGAACACTTAGGGCTGTCACTGATACGTGTCCGATACGGACACGTACAGGACACAAAAATTGGAAAACCCTATACCTACAGAATCATGACACCTAGGGCTAGATGAATATACATTTTAAACCTAGTTTTAATGGGTGGAATAGAGTGTACCTATGGGTGTTCTTCAACACAAAAAGCTCTTCAAAGAGGGAATCTCCACAAGCCACCAAATCAATCAAATCGATTCAAATCTGTGATTGGACTCCACCATCAGAAAAAGAACATTGATTAGATCATAATGGAAGAAATCCCACTCAAAAAGGAGTCCTATTGATTAAACTAGGAAGGAATTAATGAAGGCTTACCTATTTTCTTAAGAAAATGAAGAGCTAATAAAGAAAGAGGCAAAAATCCCCATAGAGACATTATATAGGCAAGGGGGGGTCTTGGCTGGTCATAATAGTTAGGGTTAGGGTTTTTAGGTTTCATCCTGTGGCTAGGATTGAATCAAAGGAAATGGGTGGCCTATAACAAAGGGTTCTATCCTAGTTTCTTGCAAATCACTTAACCATAACTAAACTTGACTTAACCCCTTAACCAAACCATCTAATTCTTAAAGTGGCTCACTAAGTTAGTTATGACCCAACTAGGTTAGGTCCAATCTAGGTTAGGCTAACCAAATCACAAGGCAATAATTATATTAGTATTTAAATCACATCATTAATTAAATTATTAAAAAAATTCCTAATAATATATATTAAATTCAAATAATTCAAAAATGACAAAAATACCCTCTAGGCTAAAATGTACTAGTCAAACATCCTAATCACATGGCTAGGTTCTAAGGTTACACTAGTCAAACACCAAAATCATAAGTCATAACTTAAAATAGTGTTAAAATGATTAAAAATTACCAAAAATTATATTATCATTTAAATATCATAATTAAATAAATTAAAATACAAAATTTCAAAATTACCCTCATTTTAGAAACTGGGTGTTACAAGATGTACGTGCGGCAGATAGTCCGATTGCACGGGGTTCCAGTGAGTATAGTCTCAGATCGGGACAGCCGATTCACTTCCCACTTCTGGAGGAGTTTACAGCTTAGCTTGGGCACATCGCTCAAATTCAGTACCGCATACACCCCCAGACAGACGGGCAGTCGGAGAGGGCGATTCAGACCCTCGAGGATATGCTTCATACCTGTGTCTTAGACTTCGGGGGATCTTGGGAGGACCACCTTCACTTGGTAGAGTTTGCTTACAACAACAGCTACCAAGCCAGTATAGAGATGTCACCTTTCGAGGCTCTATACGGACGGAGGTGTCGTACTCCTTTGTCTTGGGATGATGTCGGCGAGAGGGTTTTGCTTGGCACTGAGATGGTGGTGGATGCTGCAGAGAAGGTCAGGGTTATCAGAGATACACTTCGGGTGGCGCAAGATAGGCAGCGGCAATGGGCCGATAGCCACCGGAGGCCGTTGGAGTTTGAGGTATAGTATAGATTTTTCTAGTATTTGAGTCTGATTGTGATTATTTTAGATCAAGCTTTAAGTCTTGTATTTTTGTTCTAGGTTGATGATCTTGTGTTTCTGCGGATTTCTCCGACGCGTGGCACGATTCGTTTTAGTGGCGGTGGGAAGCTTAGTCCACGATACATCGGACCATTCCGTATCTTGGACAGGGTCGGTGCAGTAGCTTACCGACTGGAATTACCGCCCGCACTAGAGGGATTGCACAGCGTGTTCCACGTGTCGCAGATGAGGCGGTACGTGGCAGATCCCAGTCACGTCTTGTACCACTCCGAGATCGAAGTGGGACCGACACTCAGCTATCCAGAGAAGCCAGTTGAGATCTTGGACCGAAGAGAGAAGGTGCTCCGGAACCAGGTCATTCCCTTGGTTCGTGTTGCATGGAGACACCACTCTCCAGGTGAGTCCACCTGGGAGAGGGAGAACGACATGCGGGAGCGATTCCCATATCTCTTCGAGCCTTGAGGTAAATTTCTTTCTTTTCCTTCCTTGTTCAATTCATAATTGCTGTGTTAGTTCTCATTCAATTTCGAGGACGAATTTTTTTTAAGGAGGGTAGATTTATCACCCCCAGTTTTCGAATTAGGGGTATTTTTGTCATTTTCCAAGTTTAATAATTTTTAGGAATATTATTTGATTTTATATGATTTTTCGGGATTTGTTTGATTTAGTTTGAATTTTACCCAATTCGGACTTAAGTTGGAGACCCGGGTAGTCTGGACCCTAGTGGGACCCACATACTAGCTGGACTTGGCCCACATACCATCCTAACTAGGCTAGAAACCATAAACCCTACTTCTATGGCTTAATTAGTCATTTTAGAGGCTTAATTAGATAATTAGAGTTAAACCGAAACAAACCGAACCAAACCGAATTCAATTCAAACCAAACCAAGTCTAATGGGTTTGGGGGCTTATTGGATCACCACCCAAACCCAATAAACCCCCCATGGCTGCTACTTCTCCTTCTTCTTCAAGCAACCAAATTCTAGGTATGCCATAAATTCCCCATTAATTCATCTTTAGCACTTATTTCTTTCACAATAATTGTAGAGGAGCTCATTCTCCACCATTTGCCCATAGTTTTTAATAGGTTTCCTAAAAATCTAGGTTAAGGATTAATTAGGGGTTTTTATAGATAGAGTGTATATATAAGTATATGTGTATATATAATTATATGTATTTGTGTGTGTGTGTAGAGGAATGGTGGTGGTGGTGGTGTGTGAGAGTGGTAGTGAGAGTGTGAGTGTGTGTGTGGTTGTGTGAGTGTGTGTAAGTGTTTATATATATTTAAATGTTTGTATGTGTGTGTGTATATATATATATATATATATATATATATATATATATATATTTTATATATATATATATATATATATATATATATATATATATATATATATATATATAAATGTGTGTATGTATGTAAATTTACATATAGATGTGTGTGTGTTTATATATATATATATAGTGAGATATATATATATATATATATATATATATATATATATATATATATATATATATATATATATATATATATATATATATATATATAAAAGGAGAAGTAGGAAATTAGAATGAGAAGAAGAAGTAGAAGTAGCAGCTGTAGCAGCAGTGGCAGCAGCAATAGGCAGCTGTAGCAGCAGTATACAGCAGTGGCAGCAGCAATAGGCAGCTGCAACAGCAGCATTTGCAGCCTAGCAGCAGCAACCATAGCACTAGCAGCAGCAGTTAGCCCCAAGCCCCCCTTTAAGCCCCTCTATAACCCCCCTCTATATGTATAGATAGATGTATATAGAGAATGAGAAAGAGAATTAGAAATAGAAGAAGATTATAAGAATAAGAAGAAGATAAGAAGAAGTAAAGAATGAGAGGAAGTTAGGAAGAGAGTTAGAATTAGGAGAAGGAAGAAGAGTTAGAAGGAGAAGAATTAGAAGAGTAAGAATTAGAAGAG